>VYZQ01066013.1:22558-39842 GCA_013400655.1 Mystacornis crossleyi
TTTTTTTTTTTTTTTGGTGTCTGCAGGGGTCACAGTCACATTTATAATTCTTTGGAGTATATTAGTGTCACTCATCTAGACTGTAGTTCCTCAACCCTCCTGATGTGTGGTGTCCCTTTGGCACATTAGGAGCTGTCTTCCATATGTCCATGTTCAGCACCTTAACACAGTGAAGAAAATCTTCTCACCTGCCTTGTCACTCCCAAGCTCACTGTGAAATAATCTGTATCTACAGAATCATATTTTTCTATCAACTTTATATAGCTTATATGATCTCCTAAGTTAATCTTTGAAGGAGCCTGTGTACTCTTTACCTATGCCAGTTTTGAGGTATTCTAAATGTGGTTGTGCATTTTAGATTAAACCTCAGAAAATCGTCTATAACTTGTCTTCTCTATTATGTATAGTATTCTTATCAAAAGGAGAAAAAAGAGACTCACAATAAAAAAATATGTTAATATCACAAAGCATTTGAGCTTTCCATCTTATTGTTGGTATGTCTGTGTGCTAAGCCTTTATAGCTATTTTCATATATTCAAAGTCCATTTTTGAAATTTCCTTCTGATGATTAAATGCATCCTAATACAAAACTGTCCTGAACAAATACTCTAAATATGTGTTACATTCAGACACTATAATTATGTTCAGCAAATGGTGATGTTTTTTTAGCAGATGTAATTATTTTTTTCCTTAAAACATACAGAACTTAATTCCATAAACCTATGCCAACAAAATTTTTGATTTACATAAATGAAATAACCATACGGATTGATAGTGAAAGGTCCTGATCCACTCTTGACTTCAGCCAAGGCAATAAAACGTTGGAACTAGATTTGGTGGAAAAAAATCCCACTAATTTTTCTAGTCAAATTAGCATTACCTACTGCTATGTTGTCCTCAAATATGACAGAAATATGTTGGTAATGATAAGGAAAATTGGTTTTGAAATGACAAAGATACTAAGAAATGGATAAATGCATAGTCTCCAGTTAACACCAACTGTAACATGAGCATTTGGGAGATGTTAAGCAAATTAGTCTTGGTGTGCTATGCATAATTAGTAATTATTTTTTCCAAGATAGCTCATTTATGTTGCTTTCCCGTAGTCTTAGGTCATTCACTTTAAAGTGTTTCACTTTGCATCCTTTGAAGGCAGTAACAGAACCCCTGCTGATTTTTAGGGTAAAATCTAAGAATAAAAGAACAGTTTATAGTTGCCATCAATTTGTGTGGCTTTCTCATCTTCTGAGAATTTACAGCATTGAGTAGCAATCCATGGAGATTTCAGCATAAGGTATTTTGGCTGATGGGTGAAGGAAATAATTTCTTGTGCAGATTTGCCCTCTGCCAGGATGTCAAGGTGCTAAATGCTTCTTTTCTTTCTGAAGGAAAACTCCAGTATAAACGAAAGCAAAAAAACCCAACCATACAAAAAACGCTTATGAATTCGTTGGAAGGACATGATTTACCCTGCTGGATAATCCTTCTTTATAGATGTGTTTTACCCTGTTATACTTGTACATTTCTTTTTCTTACTTTCCCAGGTGTCCTTTGCTGTTTGAAATAGAAGGTAATTACTACTGTATTTTCAAGAAAACAAAATTAGAGTAAGAACTACTTTTTTAATACAGTGTTTTATTAAAAGAGTAAGTTCATTTGAGAGCAAAGAAATTAGTCTTCTGTTTGTTATGAACGGCCAGCCATTGGAGTAAAAAGTGAATGTACTCTAAGTTCCAAAGATTTTCAGATCATGAGGAATGAAATATGACAAGAAGTATATTATTATAAAATAGGAAAACTGGGTTCCAGTTATCTGAATTTTAACAAAATTCAGCTAATGTGCTGAATTTATTGAATTCATTGGTTATTGATGCTCTAGTGGTATGTCCAGTAACTGTACAAAGGTGCCTTATTCTTCACTGGTTCATACGTAAACCAGCTGTTCGCTGACTTGATGAGTTTTGCCTTTATTTTTCATGTTTGTACGAAACACAAAGATCTGACCTGAATATTTAATCTATTTCTTTTTGAAGGAACTGATTATCAAGCATCTTATGTTTATTGATTAATCCTCAGTGCTCTTCACATCATTCTTAGTCTGTGTTTAAGGAATCCTCCCTTTTTTTGTTCTTGCTCACTGGCATCTCAGCTGTGACCTGTCCACTGCTGACATGGAAGAAGTTCTTTTCTGCCATCTTTCTGACTGCCTTTGTTTGTAACCAGCCTCACTGACTGCCCTTTTTTCGACCTCAGATAATTTTATTAAAATTATATAGATTTACTGCTTTCTTACCCTTGCTTGGACATCCCTATACATCAGTGCCTTTAATAGTCATCTTACTGTACCTCTGTTTCTTTGCTTCATATATTTTTCTCATTTCCCCTTTCTTTACATAGCAGCTGTCTAATTCTTGTTAGCTCCTTATCTACTCTTTGCTATTTGAGAAATAGATGTAGTTCTAATATGTTCAAGCAGAGTGCAGTAAATTCTACATCTCTCACTTGTGCCCTAAATTCTGCATGCCTCTCTTGTCGAGCTTATGGACTTGTCCAGGTCATCTTCAAGCAATATCGTGGTATCTTACATCATGTCAAAAGTTCTTACTGTTGTATCCTTTGATATGATTATTGCTCTTATCAAGCTGGACTCTCACCTGGTCTTTGTCAGAATGATGAATTTTTTACACGTTGACGCAGACAAAGAAAAAAAGAGGAAGGAAGTAAATATATACCTTAGAGGCTGAAGAAGGTGCAAAAACAGAGACCATCCCAACTGCATGTTGCTTACACTGTGCACATATGGCAGTACAGTCAATTTAACAAAAGTGACATGTAGTTTTCCATACCTTTGTCCTGGTTTGGACAGGTGTCTGCTAAGGAAGGCAGGAGTCCCCCTCCCACCCCGGAATGAAAAAAAAAATGTAACCTCCTTCCTCCCGAACTATTATAATTTTGAAAATGAGGGGCTTTCAGGCAAATATATCAGAAATAGGAATAACAGGTCTTTACTTATATATATATATATATATGTACAACAAGGCAAAGCAAAAAAACAACAATAACTAAGGCAGTAACAAGTAATAGGAATCAGACCGCAGNCATGGGGAAAAAATTCCTTTGAGAGAAGAAAAGAGCACATACACACACAGAAAGAAAACTTTCTCAACCCCCAACAACCTTGCACCCCTTCCCTCCCATTTTCTCAGTGCTTCATAAGAAAACACTGTAAGACAAATAAGCACTAACAACCTGGACTGAGTTACATGATGAATGAAGTGCAGAAAGGGAAAAAGAAGTGGTATTGTATTTAGCGGGAGGTAAAATGGACAGTAGAAAAATCAGAAAACAAAATAAGCCTTGGGTAGCTATTTTTGCCTAAGTTTAGTCTTTGCTTTTCAGATTGTCTTTTATATAATTTAATATTGTTGTATTTTGTTTACAATGTCTGTATTGAAACCGTGATGTACAGCATAATTGTCAGCACTATAATTGTCAGTTGTCCAATATTCATGTTGTATCTACAGAGCTCCCCTTAGTATCTTGTAATTCCAGTTTAAGCGTACTTTCATTCTGGTCTTGGTCTACAGCACTTGCATATGGTACATGTGGTTTTGTTTTGGTAGGTTTTTTGAATATCACGGTTGACTAATTTAAAATACCATCACTTTGCCACCCCATACAAATCTTCAACATCAGTCCTTTTTATTTTTTCATCTTTGGGACACCAAGTATTAGAACAAATTTTAAAATTTCTAAAATTGGCCACCCTGTCCTCCGTGCTGTCCTACAGTCCCAGAAGAATCTGATTGTATCACTTACTTCTTTCGCTTTTGCAGCTGTCCAAGTTAATTTTTTTCTAAATTAGGAATACCGTCTATCTCAAGGACTCCTTCTGCAGTCCTTTCAGGTTTTCCCTACCTGTACTTCAAGATTTACATAGTTGTAGTAACATTTGCCCTCACAAAGCATACACAATTTCTTCTGGTCTACTCTTGACTTTTTATGCATCTAGTAGTATGGTCATTGCTTCTCTCCTCATTTTAAAACGATCAAGGCAATTAGAAAAGAAAACAAAATTAGGGATACAATACAATGGGTCATCACATTTACTAATTATCAAGAGGATAGCAGTACTTTTTCCATGTTGAACTGAATTCATTTTCTTGTCTGTTGCTTTCCTGAATATTATAAACTTCAAAAAAATCTATCTGATCATATAATAACTTTTTACATGGAAATTAATGGATTTTTTTCTTTTTTTTTCTTATGTCTGGGCATTCTGATGGCTGTCATGTTTTTCTGCTTATCAGTTTAACATGTTTTGGTAGTTTCTTTTCAGTCTTATAAGGGGCTTTGCATATAAAATGTCTGCAGCTTCTCTCTGTTGCAGTCTTTCATCAAATCTAGTAAGAAATCTAATTTAAAAAAGCCTATTCACACATTGTAATGAAGAAGTTAATTATCCAGTCACTACTGGTGCCAAACATAAGCCTAACCATACATGAGACTATTGGGATTTCTTCTTGTATTTGGCCTTGTTATTACCTCTGTTCTAGGCTCTCCCACAACAAGTGAGAGCTTCCTCATCTGATCCAGCTAAGGAACTGCTAGACAGACCTACACATAGCCTAAAAAATTGTCATTTTGTGTGTGGCAGGAGGCAAGTAATACTTTCAAATGGCACATGACTTCTACTGGTAATTTTGCAAACTTCATCAGTACTGGGTTAAAATATCCTGTGATTTTAACCTACTGTTTTCAACACAGTGAAGAATAATTACAGCTTAGGCCATCATATACATTCAGTTACAACAGTATATAAGGAAGAAGAAAAACATTTTTTTTTTACTTTTCTTAATCTCTAGTCAGAAGAATGGGAGGAAAATTGCCAGCTTCCTGAAAAATCAAGGCATTTCCAGTGAAATGGGAAAGAAGGTAAGGGTGCAAAAGTTAGAGGAAGGGAAGAGGAAAGAGAAAACAAAAGTCATCTGTTTCTCTAGAGGTCAGCCACCCTGAGTGAATGGTTGAGTGATTTGGATTGGTTTGTTGCTGCTATCTCTGGAGCAAACCTCACATCCATCTTACATGCAAGTTCATCTAAAAATTTACTTGGAGAAAATGGTGTGTTTTGTTCTGCTGTGACTCATGTAGAGAAAATTAGTATAGAGTCCTTTTTGCTAAGTATCTGCATCTGGTATGGCTCATCCCAGCTTCCTGATAAAGCATACAACTACCAGATGTTATGTGAAGAGTGGCTTGTGGCAGCTGGATAGAATGGCCAAGGTTTGATTGCTAAGCGGTGTCTCCTGTCAAAACATATGAGCCATGTCAATGTTACTCTGCTTTCCACTTTTTTTGTCTGCAGTCTTAAACCCATAAGTAGTGCAATGAAGTTGTAACATCTGAAGGAATATAACAAGCTTTGCTGAACTTAACAGAAATGGCATAAATGGGGAGCATCTGTCGTGTATTCAAAACCAGTAGTCATAGTGTTTTTCTCATTATTCAAATTGCTTTTGGATAATTCTGCATATCTCTATCAAGTCTTTCAGTTATATGTGGATTATAAAATACTAAGATGATAAAATTATTAAATGTTCAGTTGTTTGTGACACCAGGAGACACTGGTGCAGTAACAAAATACTTACATGACATGAGTACAATACAGTGTGTCAGTTCTTGACAGCAAAACCTGATTTTAAAGTGTTCTTTGCTAGGTTATTGTAGGAAGCTCTTCATAGCTGCTTCTTCTAAGTCAGTGTCTGAGCCTTGGAAATTGAGATATGAAAGCAGTGTCTATTCTGAGATGGTGATCCCTAAATGGGTGTTTATCCTAAGAAAAAGAGCTATCCTAGTGATGGTTGACCAGTTCCAAGATTCTCTTGAAATAACTCTGTAATTTCATTGAATGCTGAATTTGTACAAACCCTGAAATTGGCTGTTTTCTCTCTATGGGGACAGGTGGCAAGGAATTTTTCCAGAAGAGCTAAATATATCTTGTTTTCTGACCTTGATTCTATTTTACTGCTATTTTTGCTAAGCTGGAAAAAATCAAATACTTTAAGTGTTTTACCATAGGGTTTAACACCAGCTCAGTCTTTGTCCCCAGTCCAAGAGCATTTGTGTCTTTTTGTAGACTTAAACACTGGTGTAGTCTTTAGAACCACCGGATCTGTGACTGAAAATGTGCCGGTGTTACCTTTACCTTAGAGAAAGTAGGTTTACAATGCCCTTAGACCTTGTCTAGATATAATTCCATAGTTTATATGGTCAGATTCTAAGTGTTGTTTATGTCTTTTTTTTTAATTTTTGCTGGAGTTCAGTCAGAAAGAAATACCTAACATGGCTAATACCCCTTCCTTGTGAATAAATAAATTTTATGATTTGTTTTGTAAAAGCACTGACAATGAAGTATTCCCTCCTTCAGAGTCATTCCAGAAACTGTCTTTTTTTCCTTACACTTGAAATCTTTGTTAATTACATGGACAACCCATCACCATTGTGGTTTCTTCTTTGTTTGTTCTTCCTCTACTCTCCAGCCTAGCAAAAGATTGCAGTGGAAATAATGTGTCTTTCCAGCAGGTGAACCAGATTTTGGCTTCTTAAGTATTCCTATTGTGGCTTCCTTTTCCCTCAAGTTTAGCTGCCACTTCTGAATGTTCATCCTGTCTCTGCACTTGCAGTTATCTATTGTTCTTATTTCTCTTTAATGCGGCCCTTCAGTGTGTCAGAACTTCCTGCTGACAGCAATATACAATGCTTTCCATGTTCTCATTTATGCTTTCACTTCTTTTTCAAAACCCATTAATGATAATTACCCAAGCAGTAAAACTAAATGTTATATAATTAAAAAAAACCAACCAAACAAAAATCCATGGTATTCTAAAATACAAGGCCTGTTGAGGTTGCCATCTGCCAGGTGTCACCTCTTGAAAAGTTTGTGCCTTTTTTCTATTCATCTGGAGGCTGTTATTTATATTTGAGCAACTGGCCACATACTTTTGGCACACCGACCGCTGGAGAATGGGAAAGTGCACAGTGCCCTGCTGCAGGTGGTACATACTGCCCATGGGCTTGCATAGCCCAACAGTCCAGCTGAAGGGCACAGACCCAAGCTATGGTCTTTGTCAAACAGTCCCACATTCTTTCCTGATGACATGGACCAGTGCATGTTTGGAGAGAAAAAATCAGAGCTGTGTTAGCCATGTAGACAGCAGCACTGTTCCCAGTTTGTCTGACGCAAATATCAAGTCAGCGGCTTGCAGCATTCAAGAGTCCGTCCTGTACCTTAATGCTCTCTGTAAAGGATGTAGAATCATTCAACATTTTGGATAGAAAGGGATGCCTAAAGGTCATCTAGTCCAACCCTCTTCTGCAATGAGCAGGGTCACCTTCAGCTTGATCAGGTTTGCTCAGAGCCCTGTCCAGCCTGACCTTGAATGTTTCCAGGGATGGGGTCTCATGAGGGCAGAGGAGAGGGGCAGGATCACCTCCACCTGCCACATTTCTTTTGATGCAGCTCAGGACACAGCAGGGTTTCTGGGCTGCAAGCACACGTTGCTGGCTCATGTCCAGCTTTTCATCCACCGGTAACTCCCACTCCTTTTCAGCAGGGCTTCTCCCAATCCCTCCATCCCTCAGATTGTATTGATGCTGGGGGTTGCCCTGACCCAGGTGCAGGACCTTGCACTTAGCCTAATTGAATTCTCTCTTTTATTCCTTGCAGGATGGAGGATGTAGTCTAGCCTGTCATGTAAATGCTACCAAGTTCTACCATCCTAAATTTTTACTATGGCAATTCAATACATAATTACATATATTACAATCTGAAATGAGACAGATCCAAATACTTTTTCTTCACATTTTTCTGGAGCCAAAATCAGATGTTTTTTCTTCCTTTTTTGTCTGTCTGCTGAAAAGCACCATTTGTCCATTTCTGCCACTGACCAGTGCTTACAGAGATGCTCCTGGTTTTAACCAGTGTGGGATGGTGAAGTGTGATGTTATTAGACATGGCAGTCTGTTTGCCTGACAGTACCACCAGGGATGAACCTGTCACAAATGTCTCCACCGAAAAGTATTGCTCAAAGACCTTTTGACACTTGCTCATGAACTATGACTAACATTGCCTCTTAAAACACTCTGTATGTTTATTTTACAAGCCATATGGCCCAAACTGACCTAGTGTTGTACAGGTGTGAAAGACAGTCTAGATAGATTTAATTACTTTGGACTTCTGAGCTTTACAGTAAAAAAAAAAATCTTCCATGGTAAAGTAATTACTGTACCACGTTTTATATAATTTATTCCTATGTCCCCCTGTTTTTTCTTGATTTTTTTTTTTCCACTTTGTTCTGGAAAACTATGTTTTCAGGGAAAAAAAAAAAAACAGAACACCTAAATTATTAGTTCTGCAAAAGAATCGCTGTGCATATTTTACTTAAAACCAGATGTGAAATATGTGGCTGTTAGGAGCTGAGAGATTTCACCTAAGGGTTTTGCTAATGGATCACTGGAAGTCTGTGAATATATATCTTTCTGCTCTTGTGGGAACTTTGCAGAATAGTTAATAGAATCTGAATTAGTGATCCTCACTAATTAGTTAGACCCTTTTTCCTTTGTAGTCCTTTTAACACTTTGTAGCTGTTAAAAGTGTTATGTATACAAAATAGTAGGTGAGAACCCTTTCAGATGAATAAAAGATTTAAATATGTCTGGGTCATCAGTCTTCCCTTACAAGAGCTCTCACTTAGTGAAGTGTTGACTGTGGTAAGCATCATGCATGGTAAGCAAATGGAGGTCTTCACTGAGGACAGTTTTCTTAAATTATTTTTTTGATATTGTAAAAATATTTTAGTGTAGTTCAGCTGTAGGTTTCTGAGAGAAGTAGTAACCAAATTCATGGGTGACTGTTCCTGGCAAAATAACGCAGGAATTGTTCTCAGAGGATGCTGCAGCCTGGGTGTTTAAAATACAATGCAGGTCTGCCTTTTGTGTGTCCTTAATCTGAAACCGAGTAATGCGTCAGTGTACACAGACTTGTAATTCTACAGTGTGATAAATAATTGTATGGACTTGTTCTTAGTGATGCATTTTCTTAGACTTTTTGTCTTACAATCACTGATTTAAATGTCATTAGATAACATGCGCATAATCATGATATAAACCATGCAGAGCTTGCAGTTTTTATCTCCTGGCATAAATATTCCATCTGTGAAAAAGATGCAATGTAATACAAAGAAATGAAAAAACAGGAACATATCGAGGAATGTACACACAAACATGTTTTTAGCCCAATGTAAATTAATCCATGATAAACCATGAGAGTCTGAAGATGGCTGTGAGCTCTATCCTGATTATTACCTTATAATATACTGAAAAATGATCTGTGATGCTAAAAGAGGGTTATTTTTGGCAACCTATATCAATTTCCTATTCACACAGCAACTGGTGGCAACTAAAAATAATCCTGGTTTAGTACTAGCTAAAAATCTGGTCGCATTTGGCACACGAACAACACGCACAAATAAAATTTAAGATCCCCTGTTCTGCTATTTCGTTCGAGCCCACTCATCAAGCTTAGTTTGCTGCCATTTGAAAGCTATTGAAAAGCCATTAACTGGCAGGACTGTGAAAGCCGCAGTGCAGCAGCACACCTCAGTGCTGGAAGAATGTGGCTGCAAGTGCACACCAATTAAATCCTTCTATTCCTGGGGATGTGGGATTAAGAGCGGTGTCAATCAATTCTGCTACAATAGCACGTGCAGTAGTCATGGCTCAAGACGCACAGAGGTTTATCGTAACTCCAGCAGCCGGGTGAGGGTGACTTGGAAGCCTCTGCAAGATCCTGGAACAGAACCTACATTAAATAATGTATTCTGAGGTGTACTGGATACCTGAGGAAGGGCTTTAAATAATGCATTTTCTGGGCATGACAGTTGTAGCAGAAGAGAATGCTGAAACCTGTAGCAAGACTACAGCCTGAGATGAAAGAATGTCTCATTACCATTTTATCAAATGCTGTAAGTAACAAAATGGTTATTTTGCTTTTAAAACTGTCTTTTTATTTTCTGAGGTGTGTCTTTTCATTACATATGCAAAAAGTGGAAGGCAGATGCTGCATGATGTCAACATAGTAGTGGGGAAGGGGAGTTCTTACTTTGCATGTGAATATACAGGCAGAGCCCAGTATTTCTTTCTCTCCTCTGTTCAGAGGTAACTTCATTGTGTGTGTAATAATGCTCCCATTCAGAACTTCATAATGATCAGCTTGTAAAACTTTTGTTTAAATTAATCACCAAAGAATGTAGTGTCCAAAAAAGAAGAAATGTCATTCACAGCATTATGTTAAGGACGCCTTTAAGGACAACCTTGGAACATGGCTCTCACACTCTGCAAGGGTATACAAATGAGAATAGCTTTATAATTATGAGCCCAGCTCATCATCTACTGTAGATCAAATGCTTGTATCCCCTCCTTATCAGAATATTCAGCTATTTGGTGTGACAGACTTAAAAAATAATAATGAACTTTTAACCTTGAATCATGCAAGCTGCCTCCTTAAAGACATTCTGAAATTGGGATCTATGCTAAATGTATTTGATTCATTGCAGAGGAAATTCCTAACAGCATTTTTTTTTAAGGTTGCTTGTCTTCCTAGCTGCACATTTTTCAGTCTTTTAGGATTTGCCTTTGAAAGCATTCAAGGTCTGAGTGGAAATTGCTGGGTTTACATCAGAGAAATGAATTATTCTTTAGATACTTGTTTTGGACAGCCAGCAGTAGTTTGATAGCCATAGATATTTTTTACTGAAAGACTTAGAAAACTTTGGACTTTAGTGATTATGGCATAGTTTTTACATATCAAATAGCAGATTGCTGCAAAAGGTTTTCTCTCCAGATTGTGGTCTTTGATGACTTAAGTGTACAAAGGACATTTTGAAACTTATTTCTAAGACACTGTGTTACAGTTAATAAACAAGTAATGTGGTTCTTTGCTGTCTTAATATGAAATTAAGGTGCCCTGGAAGTATTTTAGTAATTCAAGGGAAAATGATTCATGTGGGTTTCCTCTTGTCTGGATTCAATGGGACTTGTGTATGGACTGCTTTTAATACTAGTGGGAGTTACAGTTCCCTGTTCATGCGGAGAAGCACAGATTAGTTTTACTGCACAGTTTCAAAGGCACATTCTACGAATAAATCTTTGAGCTTGTATTGAGATTTGATAAATGCAAATGAGGAATTTGCAACATAATAACTATCTTGAAGATGTCAAGAAAGTATTGTTTAGTCTTTATTCACTTTAAAATTACTCTTAAAGTGAAATTGCAGCAAATCTTTATGGGCATATGAGTGTCAATAGCATATGAAATAAGTAACTCTTCAGTGAAACTATAGGAAAGATAGGAGGATGACCCTGAGGTTCTTCTGTTGAAAGGAAGCAAATGGGTTGTTCATTGCACTGATTGCAGAGGTGAAGGACTAAAACACAGCAGAGGGAAAGGTGAATGTACAGCATCAGTTTTGTCAATAATATTTGTTTTTTCTTTTTCAGATTTGGAATTTTGATTAGTGATTTTCTCAGTAAATCACTGAGGTGGGGTGTTTTACTGCAGAGCTCTTTTCTTTCCAAATAGTGGCTTTAGAAGACAACGGATACTGGCTGGAGCCTGACAGGAGGTTTTTTCACTGCCTGTGCTTCTCAGAATTGGCAAAAGTGCTTCCACTTCCACCTGTAATTAGTGAAGGAGAAGCACTTCCTGTATGATACTCCCCTGAGCCTTATTATTTGACTTAACATGCCAATATGTTGCAGATATTTGTGTTTGGCAGAACGCTGGCATCAGAGATGGGCCAGGGCTGCGTGCGCAGTTGCAGCACCAGCAGTGTTCTGAGATGTGCTGAGAACAGCTGAATCTCACAGTGGTTGGAACGTGACTCTTCACACCCCACTTTGCTTTTAATTCATGTCACTGATGATTTCTGTATCAGAAAGAAAAGACACTGATCCAGAGGAAGTGCAGTTGCAGAGCACTGTCCCTTGGTCTACTTTGGGTATAGAGGAAATATCTAAAAGGCACAAATTAATGGCATTTTAAAGCTAGTGTTTTATGAACTGTAGTGCTATGTACCTGGCTTTTGCGTATATTTGCATTTTGGTTTTTTAATCTTTGCAGGAGCTGGGTGTGGAGATGTTAGCTGAGAAGGGCTATAGCTATTCTCCAATGATGTTAACACAATTTTAATAATACTCTTCCATTTTTTCAGTGCATTGCTCCCATTAGAAGGCTGTGAAAATGAGACCTACTTCACCATATAAGTCATTGTCTTGTCATAAGACCTTTCAGGCTGGAAAGATACAATTTTGAAAGGTCTCCAGTCCACCATAGGTTCATAAAATCGTTAATGTTGGAAAAGACCTCTAAGATCATGGAGTCAAACCATTAACCTAACACTGCCATGTGCATCACTAAACCACATCCCTAAGCACCATATCTACACATTTTTTGAACAGTTTCAGGGATTGTGATTCAACCAATTCCCTGGGCAGACTGTTTCTGTGTTGGCCACCCTTCCAATGAAGTAATTTTTCATAATATCCACTCTAAACCTCCTCTGGCACAACTTGAGGGCATTTCTCCTCCTATCTCTTGTTACCTGGAAGAAGAGACTCATTACAGCCTCCTCTAAGACAATTGTAGAGAGTGATAAGGTGTCCCCTGAGCCTCCTTTTCTCCAGGTTAAACAACCCCAGCTCCCTCAGCTGCTCCTTGTAAGATTTGTGCTCCTGACTATCCAGCTCTGTTGCCATTCTCTGGATACTCCCTCCTGCTCTGAGCAGGGGTAGCTGCATGGTCAAACCAGATTTTCTGGAACCATGCCCAGTGAGGTCTTTCATCCCAGTAATACTCTGGAATTGCGCCTGCTGCAGCCATCATGTTGTCCTTAGCTGGCACCTGCAGCATGTAGCACACAAGCCGAATGTGTGTCTGCCTGTTGGAGCAGCTCATGTTGTCACTACTTGTGCCCATCTCCTTTTTGCAGCCAAGTATCACTGCTGCTCAGAGCTGTGTCTGTCTGTGCTAGTAGCTAATCCTTGGCAATCTGTGAGTGTGAGTATTTAGAAAAGAGAACAGAGGTTTGCAGGAGAGTATCACATATTATCTGCCAGCTGCAGGGTACCATTTTATCTTGATGATTTGTGTGACAGACTGTACAAATGAGTGTAATTTTGAAAATTAGGCAGCACCTTGCTGCTGTCTTCTCCCCCTTGTATATCTAGCTCTGATATAAATATCATGATTTACATGGTTTGGCAGTGGTTTTCCACTTTTGCACTGGACTTCCTCTGAGGGATCTGCAAGGTTAACTAAGAAAAACAGTACTTTATTAAGGATGCTTAAGTTTGTTACTCCAGAGTCTGATTTCCACTGCAAATGCTATAGAGGTGCATAAGTGCAAACAGAATTGAAACCCTGCTGTTACAGTCATGTTCCACCTGAGTTACAGTCATGCCAGGTAGACATCCAAGCCAAGTGAATTTATCTAAATATTAGGATCATCAAATCTGAACATCAGCCTCTACTTCTGTTCTTTCTGGTTTTTCTCTGTTTCCAATTCCTTTAAATCCTTTGTATGAATTAAAACCCATTGAATAGTGCTGTGTTACAGTCCAATACATACAGAGATCAGGGATGGAAATACTAATTAGATGTTTATTGATAAATTTAATTCAGGATTTGAAACAAGATATAAAATAAACATAATAATTTTCTTCAATATCTATCCTTTATTACCTTCAGGACCTGATTATATGGCAAGGATTGTCCATGAAGTGGTAGCTCTACCTGAACCTTATGCAGCTTGGAAAGGGAAAGATGTGATATGATACATTAGTTTCAGTTTTCAGAGGATGGAGACTTGAACTTGATTCTCCCAAGGATGAAAAAGTAATACTGTGGGTGAAACGTGATACCTTCGTGTCAGCTTTCTTACTGTGAGACAGCCTGTGAAAATTTCATCTGTGCTTCAGTAGAGTGAGTTACTGTAGTTTAGACCAAATAAGAAGAGAAGAGGAGCTGGAAGACAAAAATTGGAGACTTGTAGTTTGTCTGTGACACAGGAACCCTTTACCTCTGTGGCAGCATGTGCAGGATGTGTGATAACCCAAGTAACAGTGACACACAGGTGTTCTGTCGTACTGGATGGTCAGTGACCTAAGAGTACAAGCAAATTCTTTGAAGTGTTTCCTCCTTCCCATGAGCAGGATTTCTTCCAGGGTTGGGCCAGAGGTGATATTATTTATTGTATATTCTAGTGTACCAGAGAATTCTCACATCTTCTTGGACATGTCCTCTGCCTCCAAAGAGGAGCTCAAGGAACAAAATAGTAAAAATTATGCAGGTGCTGGGAATGGGAGGTGTAAACAAAGCAAGATGTCTGTGGCAGTCTTTATTCAACACGTATCCCATTTATTTAGGCTGATAGTTCATGGTAGTGTCTGCTAACTCTCATGTCATGGTTTATTTCTGCAATAACAGAGCTAAGTACACCATGGCTGCAGGGAAAAACTCCTTTTCCTTGTACATGCTCATAACACCGTGACCTATGGCAGGAGGTTAAGATTGTTACTGAAATGAGATGCTTAGCATGACTGAGTGATCCTGCCTGCTGGAAATGAAGCTGGGAGGCAGAGTCAGGAGTCATCTGCCGTGGGAGTCCTGAAAGAGCAGGAGGAGTGGCTCTGTGAAATGAACCACTGCTTGGGAGTTTTAAGGTCCTGTGAAGGCACATAAAGCAATTCTGTGGGAGTAAATAGATTTTGATGAAAGGTATTTGTTTGAGAAGCTTATATTGTAAAAACATATAAAAGAATGCTAATACAATTCATAGTGTTTCTTATTCCCTTTTTGATAGACTGAATGTGTCTGATGTATCAGTGATATGCAGTTCAAACTTAGAAAAAATTACATGATAATTCAGGTGTCATGAAAGAGATCTAAAAAATTAGGTTTTTAATTATTTAGTTAAGAACAAAAGGGTTTTATCTTACTAATCTTAAAACAAGTAGAGCCACAGCTAGAATATTTTTACTTCTATTACACTTTTGATCTCTCAGCTCATCACAGGATAAGTGCAGACCCACAGGAATACAGGATATTATTTATCACCTATGACTACCAGTACATCCATACCAGATGATGGATTTTAGATGTATTTAATCTCCAGTTCCTGAGTTCATGTGATAATGACAGAAATGCAACCTGATTTTTTTTAATTTGAACTAATTTTTTACTTCATCTAAATATTAAAAACTTTGAGATTAATGACACTGGGTGCCAGGAAAGGGATAAAAAATAACTTTTTATATCAGTAAGGAGACACAGGAAGTGATACTTAGAAAAATGTATTTTGAGCTGTCAATAAGCCAATTATTTTGGCACATTTATGGTAGTAGTCTAATAATTTGCTGTGTTTCCAATAAATAAAACTTTTCTCACAGTAACAACAACTTTCCTAAAAATGGCAACCACTTAGAATAGCATTTGATAATTATATTATGATTAAGTTTTATATTAAATTGGTATTTGGAAAAATACACTTTGAAATAACAGCAAAAGTGACGCTGGGGTGGCCCTTGCCCTGGCTCACCATGTCCCACTGCAGGTGTGCTGGTGGCCTGTAGCAGCCGAGGGANTTTTGCTTGCCACTGTAAAAAGTCTGTCAGTAAAGAGAAGAATTGCACTTTTGTGGTAAATTTTACTGAGGGCTTGTAAGGAAATTATAAAGACATTCCTTATAATTTTGGTATTTGGAGTGTTTTTTTTTTTTCTTCTAATGTAGTTATTCTGCAAACAGCAAGGAAATCTACCCACTCTAAAAATCAGAGGAGAGAAGATTACAAAAGTCAAAGTACCATATTTTCTCACCATATTGGCACAGCATGTGTGAAGCTTCAGATTCTGATATTACATTTTTGAGAAGATTGCTGCAAGAACGGAGAGCAGAAAAAAACCCCAAACCAACAACACAACTCCCCCAACCCCTATTTCCATTTATGATATTGTAGCAATATAGCCACTTTTCCTGAAAAAGTTTTTGAAAATTTTGAGACTAGAAGACACGTTTTCAATCACGAAATAAATTCTTGCTCCAAATAATCGCTTTTTTTTTCTTGTTTCATACAAATTAATATACTGCATCATGGTGAATTTTGCACAGTTTCTAAGTTATAAAACCAAACAGAAAATGATTGTAGATAATTCAGTTAACACTTGAATCAAAATTGCAACAGTATAAACATGTTTACTTTAAAGCAAGTGAAATCTGAGATTAAACTAATTCTAATATGTTCTTAAATGAAAATAATTAAGTCAGCAAAAGCTTAGTTTGATTTGGTGCAAATAAAGAGTTGTCCTAATGCAAGTTTTTTAATATATCATAAAGCAGCACCACCAATAAAAAAAAAATAATGCTCTTTGATAGTTTATTACAAGATGTATTTTCCATTTGTTTGCTTTTTAGCAAATGCCTTCAGTGAAAACAACAACAGTATAAGACCTGCTAAGAGGAATCTGCAATTTCTGCTGTTTTGACTGCTGCACATCCCCTCAGCCAAGAGATGGGTCAGTCTGTTGTCACTTGCAGAAGCACAAATGCAAGTAGTATGGCCAGAAGTGGTTTTCTTGCCAGTGCCATTCTTATACACTGAAAGACAACAGTCCCTGGCAACTTCCCCTGTCTGTAAGGTGACTCAGAGAGCCCTTAGTCCACCTTAAACCTCTTTTTGACCAGTAAGAATGGGACCTGGAAAGGAACTTGGACAGGACACACAAGTGGAAGAGCACTTGGTCATTTACTACTAGCTTTTCATCCAGCTAGAATATGGGCGTTCCTATTGGAAGTGTACTTTCTCATTTTGTAGTTGATTTTAAAACAAAAAAATGTTATTCTCCAAAAAAAACGAGAAGATGAAATCTGCTATCTTTAGCTGCAAATTCTGTGAATGTCTCTCTATGCAGTATGACATTTCAGAAGAGATGGAAGCAGCATTCAGAGCACGTAGATAGGCAGTAGATCTGGGCCATACCACCTCAGGCTGGTGGACTCCTGCTGTGGTCCCAGTTGGTGCAAATCCTGTTATGAAATACAACATATAAAATATATATGGGACCTTGTAAAGCCGTCTACAGAAAATAGAGCAATGTAGTAAGGTCATATTTTGAAAGTGTATCGATAGCTTTCAAATGTGATCCCTTTCCTATAAAAGGACACAAAGAGGT
>VYZQ01066016.1:0-11687 GCA_013400655.1 Mystacornis crossleyi
CCCGGCCGTCGCGGCCATGCTGTCGTGGGGAGCAGCGACCGGGCGGGCGCTGCGCTGGGCGAGCGGGCGGGCACCGGCCCGCGGGCTCCGCGCCTCTCCGCGGGCGCGGACCGCCATGCCCAGCTGGGTCATTGACCGGTACGGCAGCAACGAGGTGCTGCGCTTCACCAGGGACATGATGTTCCCCATCATACACTTCCCGAACGAGGTCATCATTAAGGTTCATGCTGTGAGCCTGAACCCCATCGACCTCAGCATGAGAAGTAAGTGCCGAGCCCGGGCAGCCGCGGCCGGGCTGCCGGGATGGCAGGGGCTGTGCTGGGGCTGCGGCTCCAGTGGCCCCCGGTGCCCCGAGTCGTGCCAGGGCACCGTCCTGCCCCGGCAGACACTTGTCCGGGCAGTGTCAAGGGCTGTCTCAACACACGTGTTTGCCCGAGCCCTGTGGAAAACCGCCGCCGTAACTTTTTTAAGGGCGTCAGGGAACAACGATACAAAACAATTTTTTTTTCAAGTTCTTAGGGAAGAGCGATACAGAAAGCCACTGACAAAAGTGTATGTGTGTTGCGAGGGTGAACTTTTAATTGAGTGATTGTGGTGCTGCTCTCTTGACCGAGAGACTTGCCCGGCCAAGGAGCAGCATTCCGCCTGAGTGATGCTGGATTTTCCCATCTCTCTGAGGTGAATGGGGCTGGAGGTCCAGGTTACTGCCGAGTCGGCATGAGCAGTAACTTGGACCTCCAGGATGACCTAAAGCAAACCATGTTGTTCATTGCCATGCCCGTCCTGAATCGGCATCTGGGACCGTGCTGTCATCGCGCCCAGGAAATCTGTCTGTTTCACTGCCCGACTCTTTGCATTTGACACACTAAATTAGATTTTGTTCCCCAGTTCCTGCGTTTGAAACACGAGAAGGAAGTTGTGATAGTAGAATACCTTATATTTCATGTGTGGAAGTGCTTGCATATCAAATCAGATTCAGTAGAATAAACAAATATGTCTGCAGGAAGCCTGCTGACAGATCTGTAATCTGTGTTTTGGGTGTCTAATAAAAGAATTTTTAAAAATCCTTATGTATACTTAGGAGTTTGGAGATGAGACATTTTCCATCTGAGGATTCCTGTTTAGACACTTTCTAGCATGGTAGGGCCCCTAGGCAGACTTGTCCGAACACTTGAATGGGCATTCATGCTCAAATGCAGCCTATTTTTAGGCTTAATACTTAATAATTAGATGGGTAATTCTGAGATTTCACAGCATTTGTCTGTTGCTTACTGAATAGAGGTCCAGGTTACACATCTTAGGAGGTGCGCCTTAATATTTTTTACATTTGCTCTTTATTTGTATAATCTGTTAAAGTATAAACTATTGCAGATTTTTTGCATGCTTCAGTTATTACAGAAATGAGGCTTGTTATGGCTAGACAATGCTTTCTAATTGGAATTCTGCAATTAATAAATGAGCACTCAGTGTGGTATGTTGTGGCTGATTCCGTGTTTTGCAGGTGGTTATGGTGCAACTGCGTTAAATATGAAGCGGGATCCCCTGAAACTGAAAACCGGCGAGACTGAATTTCCACTAACACTTGGTCGAGATGTCTCTGGTGTTGTTATGGAATGTGGACTGGGTGTGTCTTATTTCAAACCTGGAGATGAGGTGATACCACCAATCTCTTACTTTATTTTTTTTTCCAAAATGTATAGCTAAAATATACTATGAGATGTTCAGCATTCATTTTCCTCCTAATTATTTTTTTAATGCTGTTGCACTCTTAATAAGGCCTATCTGGCAGTAAATTCCTAGAATACTTTCTTCCCTTCATTTTTTCTCTGAAAAACACGTTCTTTCAGAAACTTGCTTCTGCAATTTAATTTCTCCTCTGTGTTTTAGTTTTTGGTCCGTTTCAGTGGTAGCAGGAGTGGAATTTGTTTCGAAGTGCATACTCAAAATGCCACTTTGTTTTTAATTGAAAATAGAATTCTAACAAGAAGGGATTTGTTTTTATTTTTTGTGAGTAACTTGGAGTAGGAACTTTGGCTTAACCCAAGAAGCACTTCATGGATGCCCACACAAATACTGATACTATTTGTTTTCACCTTCATCAGTTGCGGGTACATTTCACCAGTTTTAGTATAGCAAATCCTGATTCTGCACCATCCTCGCCCCTCTAATCTGGGCTTTCCTGGTATGGAAGTAGTTTGAGGGGGTTGAAAAATTATGTCTTATGCACAGTGCAGTGGTACATTTTATTTACATAGCACTCCAGTCCTTCATTTAGTCAGTTTTGTGATTTTTTTTTTTGGTGTAAAGCAAGCTAAAGCTGATTTCTGATAAACAACAAAGACATTGTGTAAATTAGAAGGAAGATTTCTTTAACAAAGGAAATTTCTGTGTACGTACAGTTGTGTGCAGAGTTACAAAAATTGATAGTTGTTTTCTGTTTGGTTTTAGGTGTGGGCAGCAATTCCCCCTTGGAAACAGGGCACTCTGTCAGAATTTGTGGTAGCTAGTGGAAACGAGGTAAACTTTCAAAACTGTGGCTAACAAGACAAACCCCACCGTTGTAAATACTGGCATTTTTCTTCTTCAGTATCTAAGTAACTCTGTTGCTTAGTGCTTGGATTGATTTGTACTGTTAACTAGTTTTGAAGATGGCTGAAAATGTGCAATACACAACCTGCAATTCAGTAATGCACGCTTAAATATTTCAGTGTCACATAGGAGCTGCTGTGTGACTTAGATATGATTTTATTTCAGGTGTCTTTTAAGCCAAAGTGTCTCAGTCACACGGAAGCTGCTGCCTTGCCGTATGTTGGTCTCACTGCGTGGTCTGCACTTAACCAAGTGGGAGGATTGAACCAAAGTAATTGTAGTGGGAAAAGGTAAGTAAATAGTTCTGGTGCTAAAACTAAAGTTTTTCATTTTTATATTGATGAGCTGCTTCTAAGACACATGCAGCAGTGATAAAGGCTGTTACACCATGACATTCATAAGGATCAGCTGCGTGAGGATGATGGATTCTGTCTACACAGCTGCCGAGAGAGGCTTCTTTAGAGGAAGGCTCAGATGAGGTGCCTATATAGAGGTAAAAAATGCCCAAAAAAGAAGTTGTGGATGCTGGCATATCCACAAGTGGAAGTGTTTAAGGCCAGGTTGGGTGGAGCTCTGGGCAACCTGGTCTAGTGAAAGGTGTCCCTGTCCACGGCAGGGCATTTAGAACTAGATGATCTTTGAGGTCCCATCCAACCCAGGCCATTTTATGATTCTGTCATAATCCAGTGTATATCTGATATATGGGCTATATGGAGAATTTAAGGATGTTATCTCCAGGAATTTATAGGGACTTTGCCTCTCTGCCTGTTAGGACAGCTAGCCAAATGTGATATCCTCTCAATTATACTGGCAACTCCCAAAAAGCCCTCTCAAGGACAGAGGTGTGATTCACTCACTTCCTGCATGTGTGGGCCATTTGGAACAGACTGGTTTTCCAGCTTTTTAGAGAGAAAAATGAGCAGGTGACGGACTCTTACTTGACCTGCAGGCCAGAAATTTGATGAGGTCAGGAATGCAGGCAAGAAAAGGAGAACGTGCAAGACGAGCAGCCAATCAAATAGAAAGGTTGACTTTGTTTATCAGTCTGTTAATCTGACAATGGCAGATGAAGAAAAATGCACCAAAAGATTGGAGCAAATACCATTTTTCTCCTGATAATTGAAATTTTCAGTTTTGTTGACCTTTGGATGTTTGAGTAAATAGATAGCAAGATCTTCAGAATGGAACTAAGGACAAAAGTAAGACTATGGGAGTTGAAAAATAATAGTTAAAGTTACTATGCTGCATCACAGATTTAGGTCATAAAGTAATTATTGGGCAGTAGGAGTCTGGATGCCTGACCTCTTCTTATCTTGGCTGATGCTTTGTAATGCAACATATTGCAAAGGACACTAGATCTGTGGAAATTCTTCACCCACATCTTTAGAAGACGAGTGAGTGGTTGTTCATCTGTCACAGTGAACTTCATCATGAAAATACTGAGTAATTGTTTTTACTGAAGATAAACAATGTTTTGAGAAAACAAAATTGCAAAATTTAAAGAAGTTTCAAAGAGACATCATTGAAATTAACTTCCAGCTAGTAATAAAATTCTAGATGACATCACCTTACTTTTTATTTTTCAGTATTTAGACAAATAGAATTAACCTAAAGATACACTGATAGGCTAGCCTTGTTTAAAGCGTCTTTCCAAACTTCAGGTAAGTGTTTAGGTTGTTAATGGTAAAATTCAAACTGCATGTGTAATGTGTCTTTGCATTTAATATTTGCTTTTATGTTCCAAATAAATTTTTAATTACTCTGTCAGGAAAAACCCCATTTTAATGTACTTAAAAATATTTTATTTCGTATCTATAAATTTTGAACTGTAAAACCAGCAGCGAATGACTTACGTGATGGTACCTTTTTTTTCCCTGAAAAATTATTTGTAGGAAAGTATTTAAAATGCATTGAAGGGGCTGTGTAAAATTATATTCCATGAACTCTCAAGTCAATAATTTAAAAATACAAGAATTTGTACAGCGTTTCCTAATTTCTTTAGGTCATATATTTGGTAAGAAGTTACCTACGTATGTGATTTTGTGTCGGTCTTTTTGTCTCCTGCAGTTGTATGTAAATAGCTATGTAGAGGGGTGTATATGCACACAATAATGTGTGTTATTTTGACAGAGCAGGTGTATTCCTTGATGAGAGCTACTTCACTGGTGCTTTATTACTGTGTTAGGACATCTTAAAAGCAGCGAGATTTTTCTGTTGGTGTGTATTGTTCCCTTTGCCTCTTTTAAGGCGTTAGCGTGGGCTAACCAGAGATACTTGCTGTTAGTCCAGTGTCTGTCTGTAGACTGATCTGACAGATTATCGGCTCCATCTGCAGATACTTTCACAGGTTATGTTTTTACAAGTTGCCTGAAGTGTGCTCTCATTGTTTGTGAACCCTACTGCTTCACTGCAATTCCAGTCATTTTTCCATAGCTTTTATCCTGTACCACTGTAATTAATGTCAATATTCTTTTACAAGCTAAAAGTGAATGTTCTTACTATCCTAAATGTTCAAAATGACTCTGTTCTCTGTGGATACCTGGACAGCTTCTCATATGTGCCACTGACCTGTTTCAGTAGAAAGGGGATATGCACATTCGATGCTGGCTGTTAAATATCTTGCTTTCTGTATTCCCAAAATGCAGAATAAAAACAAACCTGACAGTTTGAGAAGTGCATCAAAGTGCTTACATTGCTATTAAGTAAAAGTCTTCATGTAAATACAGAGGCAATATCTTAGGCTTTCATGTGTGCTGGGGAGAGATGCTGGATTCTGTTAATGTAAGCTACCAAATGTACACTCCTGGTTTATATGGTTACAGTGAAAATTTGAATGGTATAATACCCCAAGAAAGTATTTTTTTCAATGTCTGTGTGTTATTTCATCATTTTATCTGTTGAGAAGTACAAATTGAGTGTAGGTTGTAAAACTTCCTGATGGGGTAAACACTGCTTGATCCAGGAATAAATTTCTTGGGAATTTTGTTGGCATAATCAAATGAAATACAATTTTATAGCTAAACAAAGTTGATCTATTTAGTCTATAAATACATTAATTTTATAACTATATGAAATGGATGCATTTATTCAATTTTTGTCTTGATTATAACTCAGTCACTGAAAATTGTTAATTGTTTATAATCCGGAGAAAATATTAGTCCTTGATCTGTACCCCCACTCCCCACCCTCAGTGTGTTCTGGTGGGGGGCACACACAGCTGAAACAGGTCCTGCCAGTCTGATGCTCGTTTCTGACCACACCATAGTTTCAAGCAGGGCCCAGGGAGATGGGCTAAACTTTCGAATCTCATGGCATGCTTATCTGGAGAGTTCTGCTCCCTGTGATCATTTGAACTGCTGGAGACCTGTGGGGGCTTGGTGAATGTTGTGCCTCTGTCAGAAGGGAGGAAAGCCTGGGGTACAAGTGTTCATTTTGTTCTTTTGAAAGAATTGGTTCTCTTGGATCTCTGTCCGGGTCAGAAGATTTGTTAGTTTGTTCCCTAGTGCACATACTTATATATTATAGTTTACTCCTGAGCTCACCCTTGCAGTGAAAACAAGTAGTTGGTATGATATGTTTTCTCCTGGCTGTGTTTTCCTGAGGCAGTGCAAACAAAACTGTTCCTGCTTCGGCACTTGCCACCATCTGTGGTCCTTCAGTACTGTCCTGACAGGTCCTGCTCCTTCAAACACTCCCCAACTTACTTGTGTGTCTTGCTGTTGTCAGTGCTGTAAAAATGCTGATCTGTTGAGCTGCTGCACGTGGATCTCCTGTGCAGATGTAGTTTGTCTCAGAAAGGAAGAGCTTTCTTGAAGTCGTAATGTGTGGAGAGAGTTTTAATAATTGGAAGATGTGGTAGCAAATATCCGATGTAACACAGGAGCGAACCAAATCTGGAAAGCATTTCTACCTGAAGAATCTTGAGGACTTTTATTGAAGGGGAGAGTAAAAAAAAGTCCTGGCCAAGCTGCTCCCCAAACTGAGAAAGTTACCTAGAACCTTTCAGCAAATTGTACATTTTAAGATGACAGCTTTCCCCCAGATATGTAGTAGAAGAAATGCCCTTTAACTAAGAAGTAAAATAGTAAAGGCGGTTTGAAAAGGTTTTTTTGAAAGGATTTCATTTTGACTGTCCTTTTTAAGGATAAAGATGGGCTTAACCCAATATCTTGAGTGTGGTATCCTGGAGTCTTTTCAAGTATACTAAAGTCAAAATATGCATGTTGCTCTGGGCATCTGTCGTTAGAAGCCTGGTTCTGAGGATAAGTACGTTTTGGCAGATTTAAAATCTGCAGGCTTTGTGGTTTCATATTCTTAATCTGAATTTTGCAGCTTGGATCAGTGACGGGAGGGAACAGAATCTGATCAGTTACAAAGGAAGAAGCATTTTAAAATGGATAGTGTGACCAAAGCCAAGTCTCTTAAGCTACTTCAAAGAACTTTTGTAAACTGAGACTCCAGATTGTATAGTACAGTTTTGTACTGTAAAAAGCAATTTCCTTCAACATCCTTCACTGTGAGATTTAAAACAGGAATGTCACCAGCTTCTGAAGATTCTGAGATTTTTCTGGCAGACAGAAGCTCTGAGAAACATGATGTTTCCCCAATCCTATGCCAGGACTTCATCTTGGATCTTCCTTTTGTTCCAGAATTAGCAAATAGATCCAAAGTCCGAGCACTGGTAGCAACTTGAGCTGCAAGGTTTTCTTACTAATTCACTTTCTGATGTTTAGTTATTTAATAAAATATTTGGATTAAATTTTTGAACAGTGATTAGGCTTCTAGCAGTAAGGTCCTCACACAAGTAAACTTGTATTCATTTTTTTGAAATTTAGGGTGATCAGTTAAAATGAACTCTCAATTGCTAATAATTTGGTAATCTACTCCTTCATTTTCTTGCTTGTGTGCCAGTTTCCATGATCTGGCATTTACAGGGTCTTGTTGAGATGTACGGGACAGAACTAGAAAAATTCTACTGCTTTTTTTCCAAAGCAAAAGACACCTATCTTAATTTAATAGAATTAAACTTGTTAATGGTGAGGGTACTTCACTGTATTTTTGTCTTTTAGATAAACATTATGCAATATGGGGAAAATTATGTTCCATATGTTCTGCAGTTCACAGTCTCCTTAAATAATGTGATACTAAACTACTTTTTCTCTTAGATTAGACTGATTTTTGTGATTTTTTTCTTTAGGAGATATGACAGTGGAGTCTGGGGGACAGAAAGGACTCTGAATTGATTTTGTCCCAAACTAAACAATTATGTTTGGGAAAGTGAGGAGAGGTACAGGGGTTCTGAGGGATATAAATGCTCCTACCTGACAGCTCCATTCCCTGCATTTAGTGGAAAGCACATGTGCGGAAGTCTCTTTGGCTGTGCTGAGAGAATGCTTTTGGCATGGGACCCCTGATCAGCAATGTTGTCACATTTTTGGCTATCTGAACAGTTAACCACTCTTGAATAACGTTGAATGACAAAACCAATCTTTTGCTAAAAATAATTCAGTGTCAGAGATGTATAAGAAACATTAGAATACATAGTTACTCTAGAGTTTATTTCAAGAACTATTAAATGTATTTCAATTTTCTCTTACAGAGTATTAATATTAGGAGCTTCAGGAGGAGTTGGTACATTTGCTGTACAGGTAATATAAACCAGCATGCCCAGGACGAATCTTCAAGCATTTCAGTATGAAAAAAAAAATAACAGAAGGGAATTGAGAGAAGGAATAGAGAAATAGCAAGCTACTGATCAATCTGTCTGATCGAGCTGATTGATATTTCCAGAAGTAAAGTATTTTCAGATTTATTGCTTTCCATTTATTATGTTATATTATTTTAAAGTAGGAAGCAGGGACTTTCAAAGAAAGGAGTTGTGTGTAAGGTCACATTTCACAATTTGGGTGCCAGAAATTTCTGACTGATGTGACTTGAAATATGTAGCCTGTTCTCATTACCTTTCAGTCAGCTCTGCGCTCTAAATATGAACAGAACTTGGTGTATAGGTAGAAAAACTGATGGAGAACGTATCACCTACCACAACTGCTGTAGTTGGTCAAATGATGTGAGAGGCCACCAGGCTTTTGTGTGCAATGGATGTAAAGCACAGAGGCTTAGATTTACTTTTCCTCACTGTGTTTGCCCTGCTGCCCTTTTGTCTGTCTTTGTTCCAGTAGCTCTAAACTTTGGAAAGTCAACATGCTCTTTTGTTGATTCATTAGTTGTGGAACATCCTGTTCCATGCTCTCAGTTAATTTGGGCGTTTTGATTCTAATTAGTGTCATCTCATGCTGAAACATCTTTCTTTCAAGATTATAAAAAATACAGAAGTTGGGTGATTGCATCACTGCTTTCCATGTTACTGGGCCCTAAGCACAGTGGTTTTAAAGAGGCTTACAGCAGAATTTTTTGTGGTATGCTATTCTCCTGGTCAATAATAAAGCAGGTGACTTTCAGTATGAAAGGCTGACCAGCCACTGACTATTTACAATTTGTAGCTGATCAATCCTGGATAAACTATGTTAATTAATCTGGAATAAAGGTAAAAAGTATTACTGTGAATGAAAAACTGAGATGCAAAAAGTGACAAATAACTAGCAAAAATCCTTTACTTTGCTATAGCTTTTGGAGTAGAAGATAACCTGATACTGACCCTGTGGTAAATCAGAGATGACTTCCTTCTTTTTCTTCTTACTAGTACCTAACCTATTTGTAGTAATATGAGATACTTAAAGGATGTATTTAATAACATTTAATGGTACATCTGGTGTCAGTTTGGTAGATTTGCAACTTGGACGGTGGCTCTTGGTGTATGTTGTGCTAGCAGATTCAGATGGCAAACTGAGAGCCTTATTTGTCATGAGACCTCGTATCTTTCAGTGGCATTAAGAAACCCCCACACTCCTTCCTTCACACCAACTCCTCCTTCCCCACAACCACCTTAAATATTGATAAATTCTATCCATTATTTTGTCTGGGATTTGTGATAAATCATCCTGTATTGGAACAGTCTTCCCACTCCCTATTAAAGAAATAGCTATAATTAATAGCTACTCCTTTTAATAGGAGTAATTTAATAGGAGCACCTATTAAAGGTGCTCATTTGTTATATAAATATAATGAGACTTTGGCTTTTTAAGTTGTTCTCAGTATTTCACTAAATTTTAATTTTTGGACTTGGTTTTTTCTATTCTTGTTTTTAGCTAATGAAAGCCTGGGATGCTCACGTGACAGCAGTTTGCTCTCATGATGCCAGCACACTGGTGAAGAAGCTTGGAGCAGATGATGTGATTGATTATAAATCTGGAAATCTGGAAAAGCAGCTTAAAACATTACCCTTGTGAGTGTTTGTCTTGCTTAATACTGAGATGAAGGAGTTGGCGGTCAGACCTTCTGCCTTTTGATTTCTTGACTCTATCAGAACTCCCTCATTTTTTCCCCCCATTTCTAGAGCATTATTTTGTAAAGCACATTCACCTTTTTGAATGCAGTTTGCAAGTGAGTGTGCCCAGCACAGATTGCATTTGTAAGACTAAGCCAGGAAGTTGAGCTTATAGAGACAAGCTTGCTTGCATGTGCTTCTCTTCAGTGACTGTGAGATGAACAGTTTTGTAGCTTCCATCCAAGTATCTTGGAGAATATACAATGCATGAATAAATTAAAGTAAGCCTCTGAAATCCTGAGTGAGGCTGGTAAATATAAAATTGATCTTGCAGAGGGAAGAACTATATCATGAAGCAGTGACTTGCCACTGTGCAACTAAACTGGGAATAAATTTCTCTTCTGTAACGTTGAGTACAGCTGCTTCTGATAAACAATCACATTTATCTTGTCACAGCAGCTATGTTTAAACTAGCCTGGGAGTTTTCTCTAGAACAGAAGTATTTTTTGCTTTTGTAATCTTTCCATCTGTTTAAACGTAGTCTACTGTGACTTGTATTTCAATATGGTATTTACACTGCTCTTAGCAAGATAGAGCTGACTTTCTGGGAGGGGAAAGAGAAGCTGCTCAATCTGTGGGAGAATTTTACTGGTAACTGTGCTAAGAAGCCACATGCCCTTTAACTGTAGTGTGATTGTCAGCAGGCCTGGGGGCAGTTGCAAGGGTAGTGACACTGTCTGTACAGCAGGATGGACTTTGCAGTCAGTGCTAAATTTGCCTTTGTGCAGTTCAACACTTGAAATGCTAAACACCCATTCTACCCAGTGACCCTTTCTAAGAGATATCAACGACAGTGTCCTGGAGTGCAGTTTAATGATGCAACTAGGTTGATCAGTCAGATCTACTGAGTGGGATGTTCCTACTTCCCTCCCCTTTTCAGTTGTACTGACCCTTGAGAACCCATAGGCAGCTACTCTTTCCAGGAGCATTAGTTTTCATCATCTTCTCTTGTTGGCAACTAACTGTTACATTACCTGACCTTTAAATGTGAAATGACACCTTTGGAAGACAGGCAGGAAAACTGTCATTCCAGAGAGATAAGGACTTTTCTATTTAATTTGCCTAAAGTATTTTACCTCATATTTGTAGGTTGTTTAGATTAGAGGTATGTGTATATACACATCTATTGCAATCTGGAGATTGCTGAAAATTTATAGAAGAAAATGAGATTGAGTTGTGCCTTTAACAGAACAGGTGCATAGCTCCCTGTTGCCCTATTCAGCCTTTACAGGCTCACATGCTGGGATAATGAGAAGGAACACTGAAACTATGCCTTTTTGCCAGAGGCTGCATATACCCATTCCATGGGGGGAAGGTTTTAGACCCTTTCCATTGTTAGGTTCAATGTTAAATAGGTAGATGTGGAGAAAAGAGCTGTCAGGAGAGGTAAAATGGCCCCTAAATAAATAAGGAGGTTAAAAAAAAAACTTGGAAAAGTGAAGCTGAGAACTGGGTCACAGAAAAGACGTGAGGAAATCAGTGTTAGTGGAATAATTTGTTTACATAATTTAAGCCACTGGAACTGCCTTTCATATGAGTACAACATGTACAAGAGCTGTCCCTAGTTGAGGGCATGAGCCCAGACTAGTTTTTATATGTACATACCATATTGTTCAGTGCTAGACCTCAAGACTGTTCCAGTAGTCTCTGTGTG
>VYZQ01066016.1:12647-37048 GCA_013400655.1 Mystacornis crossleyi
TGATTCTTTTATTGCATTGCAGTGACGTGTAAATGTGAAGTATAGCTGGTTTCTGCTATTAATTAGCTTAATTACAGTGAGGTTATTTTTCCCATATGAAGATTTTAAGCCTGTTCTTTATATGTCTGCAGGTTTGATTTTATCCTAGATAATGTTGGTGGATCCACTGAGAAGTGGGCACTAGATCTCTTGAAGAAATGGTCAGGAGCAACATATGTTACCTTAGTGACACCTTTCCTGATCAATATGGACAAACTTGGAGTGGCTGATGGCATGCTGCAAACAGGAGTCACTGTTGGTTCCAAAACTCTAAAGGTATTTGACAAAATCCTACGTACTTTCATATTCTGTAGTACTTTAGTGACTACTTCTGTGGCTTGGATGTCAGTCACAGAGCTCATGGAGAGGCAGCTGTTGCATTGTCCTCATATGTCATTAAGTATACTATTCTTTCTTTCTTTCTTTCTTGCACTGAAAAGAAATGTGTTGGGGTGGTGCTGCTGGGTGTATGTAGTAGTTTGGGGAGCTTTGAAGTTTGATTCCTTATTGTGCTTTCCATTGTGGCCTTTTCCATATGGCCTCCCTAGTGAGTCCTGCTGACAGCCAGGGTTTCATAGTAAACACAGCAAATCCCTGCCTCACTGACGTGAGGGCAATTTTGTTACTCGCTTGAGGCTGGTCAGGCTTTCTCTCAAAACATTGTTCCATGACTGATTCTCTTCATCCTGTTCCAGCACCAGAGAGTAATAAGAGTGGTCGAGGGTGGCTGGGAAGTCTTTCATCTCTTTCATGTTCATGTGTCTGGATGGTGATACTGATTTTTCTAGTTTTCATAAGTGGATCTTAAAACATTCTGCCAGTGGCCAGATCAGTGGGGCTTTTTAGAACTTTTCCCTTTCTTCCTTGTGCTTGTGTACTTGCTCTCCAAATGAATGCTTTTCAAGCAGTTGCTATGGTATTCCTGCGAAGGCTTAGCTGAATGGGATTTTAAGTCCTGCAGCAGTANTCTAAGCTTGCCTTTTGGAGTTTAAGTGTACTTTTTAAAAAGCCTGTGCCTGCTGCACAGTGAATGGGCAATAACCTGTAAATTTGAATCCCATTGTACAGTAAGCTGGGACTTTGCTGGAGTTCTGGGACTTTCTTGCTGCTATCTTGCAGGCTGATTCTTTTATTGCATTGCAGTGACNACTGAAAAGAAATGTGTTGGGGTGGTGCTGCTGGGTGTATGTAGTAGTTTGGGGAGCTTTGAAGTTTGATTCCTTATTGTGCTTTCCATTGTGGCCTTTTCCATATGGCCTCCCTAGTGAGTCCTGCTGACAGCCAGGGTTTCATAGTAAACACAGCAAATCCCTGCCTCACTGACGTGAGGGCAATTTTGTTACTCGCTTGAGGCTGGTCAGGCTTTCTCTCAAAACATTGTTCCATGACTGATTCTCTTCATCCTGTTCCAGCACCAGAGAGTAATAAGAGTGGTCGAGGGTGGCTGGGAAGTCTTTCATCTCTTTCATGTTCATGTGTCTGGATGGTGATACTGATTTTTCTAGTTTTCATAAGTGGATCTTAAAACATTCTGCCAGTGGCCAGATCAGTGGGGCTTTTTAGAACTTTTCCCTTTCTTCCTTGTGCTTGTGTACTTGCTCTCCGAATGAATGCTTTTCAAGCAGTTGCTATGGTATTCCTGCGAAGGCTTAGCTGAATGGGATTTTAAGTCCTGCAGCAGTACTTTCACAAGAAAACACAAAGACAAAAGGCGGGGAAGAAATAATGTAATATTGTTTTTCAGAATGCATGTTTCCATGATGAAGGTAATTCTATGCCATGTATAAAAATCATCTCTCTTTGGCGGACGATGGCTCTTACTCCTGTAATGACTTGTGCCTGTGAGATCTGCCCAAAATGCTTTTCATGTGAGCTGCCATCTGTCATTGGACAGTGATGACTTTGGCAGATAGGATGGTGGAAAATGAAGTCACTGATACTGAAGTGGGAGGTTCTAAATATCACATTGCTGGGTTTATTTCACCCCCTTTGTGAGTGTACATGAACACATAACACCACTTCTCTCTTATGTAACAAATAATGCTGTTTCTAGCTGCAAAGACAAGGTAATTGTTTTTCTCTACTAGCTGACTTGTGCAATTGGACACAAAATTCACCCTGATCCTATTGTGGTAACACAACATCCTGGTCTGTACATTTAATCCACACGCTTAGGTGCCATTTTTTTCAGACACTAGCATATAATTTCCATGTCTTTTCCTTGTTACTTCTTTAGAGATTCTAGAGATTTAGTCATTAATTTTAGTTCCCATTTCAGTTTGCTCTCATGATTTTTTAATAGATTTTGTGATCTTTCTTGCAGCATCTCCTTAAAGGAGTCCATTATCGGTGGGCATTTTTCATGCCAAGTGGCCCAAGTTTGGATGAAATAGCAGAACTGGTTGATTCTGGAAAGGTATGTCAGTAATGGTTACTTGGGTAAGAAGGAGATGCTGCTTGGACTCAAAAATGGCGTAGTTCACTACTGGGAAATAAAACATTATGGGAATCACGGTGAGGAAAACTAGTTAAAAATCACCTTGTTCCAATTTCTAACTTCTGCCTTTTGCATGGAATTTAGGCCCTCATAATCCTTAAGACTGTTCTGCCTTCTCCCTCTTGAGCGTACATTTTTAAAAGCACAAAGCTTACAAAGTTACGAGGAGTAAAGTCCAGTGATTGTTTATTTTTGCCAGTGGGAATCATTGAATACGAACTCTCGATGAAAATTATGTTTTAAGAGGTCTCATTTGGTTTATTTGGGCAGTACAGACATGGCTGTGTATCTGCATACGCAAAATTGCTTAGCCTGGATGGCTGGGCGTCCTGCCTGTAGCATGCACAGAAGTAGAATATTCTGGTTATCGCAGGTAATAGATGATCTCCGTTGGCAGAGTGGTGACAGGAATCTTGTGGTTCATTATTTCAGTGCTGCAGAGTATGATGTTTGTGCTAATTCAGCACAGGGACTTAGAATAGTGTGAGTATTCATGAGCTTCTGAGGAATCTTTGTGGACTTGGGGGAAAACCCAAGATAGATTGTTGCTGTGGGGTTCCAGCAACCTTCCCAGAAGACAGCCGGGGCCGTGGAAAGAATAAGAGAACGATATTTTGCGTAGATGTTCAGAGATGTTTCTTTCCAGACTGCATGGCTGTGAGCCTGGGCACACCAGACTGAAGAATCCTGGGACAACCAAAGAGTTCTCGGGGCGGGGAGAACAGAAATGGCCAGTGGGGTAACAGGACTCGGGTTAGCATCAGGAAGCAGGGAAACCCAGTGTGTCCAGGCCTTGCTTCCACCCCAGGGCCCCCTCCCCCCAGGGGTGGAACCTCCACAATAGGTTACAATGTGTTTTTGTGATCTTTTCAGGTTTGTGAGCTTGTTACAAAACATATTGTGGGAGTGAACAGTTGATCTCCTATGTTTCGGATTGTGTGGTGATACAGGTCCCAGCAGTGTCCTCTTTGGAAATTTTGGCAATGTGGAGTTATCCAAGAGTAGAGAATGTGGACAACTGCTGTTACTCTTTCTACGTGGTACCTAAGCAGAAGAGTAAGCAGAGTCTGCCAGGACTGCTGGTAATTCCAGGATGAAAACTGTCATCTTGTGCTCAAACTTTGTGCATATTAGTAAAACTTAAATCTCTCAGAGTGTTGATCCCGTTCCTTTTGGTATGCAATATGTTCCAGAGTTTGGAAAAGAGTAAACAAACTGCTGTTGTACTTAAGACCTGATTGCTTCTACTTTGCCACCTTAGTGCTGCTGATAAGAAAAAAAAGTTCTCTGCTTTGCATTATGTCCAGTGCTATAGGCATAATCCTGTGGCCAAGAAAGACGCTGTCGAAGGTGGTCCTCATCCTGCGATGGCGTTCAGTCACACTGCTAAATTATAAGTGTCTAAGAAAAAGAAATGCCCTTGTCTTTGTTCTTACCATTTGTCCTGTTCTCAGCCAGTTGCAATTTGTTTTGTGTTCCGCTCCTACCTTGTATGCAAAACAAGTGCAGAATATACTCATGAAAGCCTCTTGGGAAATACCTGTTTATGCAATAGAGATAGGGCTTAATCGATGTTCTTTGCTTAATAACCTGGACAGGTGAATTGCAATGCCACTTAAAATGTACGTCATACATACATGAATGTCCCGATGTACTTCTGGTTGTAAGATGATCATGAGGACAAAGATGTTTGCTTGGTCTTTTATTCTCTGTGCAAAAACAGGTCCTAACGTCAGACTGTTTGTCTGCACAGTCATTATTCTAGCAGCATTTTGCTCTATTTTGTGCAATGTTGTAAACATCTGAGCTGTCATCAGGATTTTATAAGACCCAGTTGTGTTCCATTTAGACAGAAATTAGTAAGACTGTGACCTTTCTTGTTTAGACACAAGAGTTCTCTTAAATGGACAGACCATCCATTCAGAAGAGTAGGTGTTTGGGAAAAAGGCAGGAGAGAATCACTGGAGAAATTGTACCACAGTTTCCTGTAAGTAAGTGAAAATAAATGTTTATGTTTGAATAGGAAAGAATAAAGGAGAAGTAAAAAAGCACAAAACTATGAAGTGTATCGAGAAGGCTTGGGGAAGCCAGCAAATTGAGCTCATGTAGTTAACTTGTTACTTTTGAGTGAATATTTTTGAGTAATGCAGGGTTTTAAAAAAAAATTTTAGTCTTTTCTGTTAAAGACATATTAATTTTGAGATTGTATGAAGTGTGAATAAGAGAGCAGTTAGAAAGTTCCTGAAAATGAGCAGCTTTTTTTTCAGGAATAAATGATGAGGGGGGATTAAATGTAGGAAATTAAAAAGAGATGATGGTTTAAAGAGATGTTACAGTAAGTGAAGCATTGAAGAACATACCTCTGAAACATTTACAGATCATTTTGATTTGTCAGTGTCTCTCCTTATAGTCCTTCTGCACCAACAGAGATTTTTAGTTCTGATGAGTTCATCATCTTCCTTTGTGAAAGCAAAAGGATTCTCAATCCTTCAGTGGATGAAGAATAAGCAATTTTGTTTAAACTTACTTGGTTTTCACCTGGATGATCTTTGCAGCAAGGAGTAGAGATTTGCAAAATGTCAGGTCTGAGGAAGTTCTTTTAACAGCCTTTTTTTAATGGGGAGGGAGAAGGAGAGGATTTGATAAGTTGGTAGTACACGGAAAAGAGAATAATTTGCTTCGCGTAATTTACCTGCACTTCAGTCAGTTCTGGGAATTGTAAAACCATTTTCAGTTTATGAGCTGTTTTCTCTGCCTTGAAGCTGGACATCTTGCAGAGAGACTATTGCAAGACTGAGGGGCTGGGAGACTGCTGCAACAGTTGTGGGCATGGAGAAAATCCAGTATTTCCTTGACAAATTTTGGAGATACTGGCTTCTTTCTAAACTGCTGGAGAATCCATGTTGTGGTTTGAATTGCAGCAGGTAATTATGACCCAGTAAGGACTGGCTTAATGTGGGCTCCGCCAAATAAGTTGATGAAGCCCATGTCAGAAGCTGCTGTATCTCTTTACATGGTAGAATGTTCCTGGTGAATTACAGTTCTCATCTAAAGACACCGAAATCAACAGCCTTTAATTCAGGACACAGATCTGCTGGCACACTGTCCGGTGAAGCATCATCACTGAAAGGCTTGTTAGGAATTAATTTGGTGTATTTGTGGTCAGTGTTGTGGATTTAACATTGACAATTTTGGTTTTTGCTGCTTGCCCAGCATTTTTCCCCTAAGGACGTGTCATATAGTCCTTGGTGAAAATAGGCCAAATTCGTGTAATTACTTAAGTTGGTAAAAAGCCTCCAACTCACAACTGAGCACGAACTTTGCCTTTTATAAAGCCTGGTGGAGGAAGGCAGGCTCAGAAGACTCCTTGGCGTCATGAGCAGGAGCACTGAGTGTGTTGTGTGTTCCTGCCGGATCATGATAGGATGTGGGTTAACGTGCAGCCCCACAGAAATGTGACATTTTCATTTTAATTCAGTTCTGTTTAAATGCAGTACAAGTGCGTGTGCAGTTTTTCTGGTGACTTAATACTCCTTCCTTTAGAGCATTGTTGCATCAGCTGGGCTGATGGGTGAAAGTTGTTTTTGCAGAAGGAAGGCTAAAGGGCAAACAGTCTCCAATCGTGAAATGAATAGATCATTCTCTCTGATGTTTGCTTTTTAGATAGATGTTCCAGCACAGGCACCCATAGGAAGAACAACTGCATGCCTATATTAATGTAATCTGTGAGTAGTGTTGATTATACATTTTGCTGAAGGCACTAGATGCTTTGGACTTAGCACCTGCTGTTATGGTTTGGAGGGCAGGATGCTGACTGTTCTTTGGCCCTGCTGCTATCTTCTTGTGCAATGCTGAATAAATCACATAACCTTTTGCTACCATAATTTCTTGATCTACTAATGAGGGCTTAATGCCTTTTATCCAGCTTTGGTGATTTGCTCCGAGATACCTTGTTAAAATAATGAAATTCAATTGTTTTCTGCTCCTGGTCTTTCCTAGCCAGGAAGTAAATAACACAAATGGATATGGTCATCTGCTTTGACATGACATGGGTTCAGAGAGTTGGCCGTGATTTAAGCTGGTTTACACCTACTGCTAGTGTAGGTCATCACAGCTTCTGGACTCTGTATCCTAACCCGAGTATATTGATTTGCTTCCAATGCATCTTGTTACAGTTCTGCAAGTAACTTTTTCCCTGGCCCTTACTGCATTATTGTTGCATTTCTCTCACCTGTATGAATATCAAACAGTGAACTTAACACTGAGTCATTGACTGCTCTCCAAACATGGCATCTATAGATGTGGCCATCTCTACAGTAATTCCAGACTTTATGACTGTGCTAAAGGAATCCTAAGGTACCTGAGAACTCGCCGTTGCATGGTGCCTGCTTTAGTCTCTCTTAGAAAAGGCACTAGGATGCCTAAGTGTAGGGGTTTCTACACTTAAATGTCTAAATTAACTAGAGATCAGTCCTTTTCCCCATTCTCTGTAGTCACTCACACTTGTTCTGATCACCATCTTTCTTCATGCTAAATTGCAAAGCTTGCACCTTTTTTTCTGCTTTTAATTTTATGTTTTCTTGTTGCACTGCGTTTGCTTGCCAGGTTGGTTGGCTTGAGCACAGAGATGTTGACCAAGGAAGGGTTGCCAAAAGCTCTGTTCAGCCCTTTCTCTTCCAAAAAGAACCTCTATCTGCATTTTGTCATGGCCACCAAAAAAAATCCACTGTGATTTTTATTAAAACATAGCTGCTCCTGTTCCTCCAGGACATGGTAGCTTGCTTATGCTTTTTATGAAAGTGCTGAGTGGTTACATCACAAAATGTCTATGAAGGGCACTAATGGAAATTTCGCATACTGTCGGGGATAGGGTTTGAATATGTAAGCTGGCCTACACCACAATGAGGTCTGGAAAAATTTCATCATCATCTACCAGGCATTTAATCAGATGTGTTCCCTTAACCTGATGTAATTGTATATTTTGTCAAAGTCAGTCCTGGTGTTCTGAGCTCTAGTCCACTAGGGTAGGAGGGAATTGTGCCTATTGCAGGGATAAAGTGTGGGGTCAACAAGGCAGCTCTTGTCTGCTGTGAGTTTAACTTGCTAAGATCTGGGGAGATGTGGATCATGCAGGACTAATCTTCTAATCTCTATATATGATATGCTTTCATATGTAAATATGTATATATATATATAACTGTACTAAAGTTGGTTCTGTCTTAAGTATATGGTGACATTGCCCCAGTTTGCTTTAATTACCAGCATAAATATCATGACAATTACCAAGAATGTGCCTGACAGGGGATTCCAGAAGAGATGAATTGCTCTTTCCTTTAGTTAACAGTTTTTTAGCATGGTCCAGTATGTAACTAAACCCAGGATCTTCCATATGTCTACTGATTTAAGCTTAGGCTAGGCTGGCACACACTGCAGTTCTGGGCTTGTCCCAGTTTCTTACTGCTCTTCGTGGTGTTCTGTAGAAGCTGTTCTACCAGGGATAATTAAGAAACGAGAGATTTTTGAAGCCTTTTCTACACTCTGAACTGTACCCTGATAGCCTGCTTAACTGGGATTTGTCTGCTAGCATTTTAATAATTGTACATGGTACTCAGGAGTTCCTGTGGGCTGCTGTTAGAGATTTGATGGGAGAGAACCTCATTTGGCTTACTAACCTAACAAGTAAGTCTTGATGATACAGCTGCTGGTAAGATGGCTGTAGGATTAGACCCTGGGACACTTGCCTTCCATTCCCATGTCTTAACCACTGCAGCACCATTTTTCTTATGGGTGTATTGTTGGATCAGTTTTACTTCAGTTAGGTATTTGGGACAGAATTATCATGTACCTGATGTCCTTTAATGTGCTTTCATGGATGAAAGTGCACATTTTCTGAAATACAAGTTAATAAAAAACACAGCAAGGAAGAAGTTTTTTACAAAACATTCAAAGATGTGGCTCTGAGCAACCTGGTCTAGTGGAAGGTGTTCCTGCCTATGGCAGGAGGAATTGGTTTTGGGTTCCAACCCAAACCATCCTACAATTCTATGCTAGTACTGTGCAGTTGCAAAGCTACCTGTACAACATGTGACCAGAGCCAGCTGTTCCAGAAGTTAAGAACTTCTGTCTTTGTCTTCAGTGAGGGCTGACCCTAAAACTTGCTGTTGGCAAGCAAGGTGAGGCTCAGCATACATTGTTGCATGCCATTTTAAGGGGAAGAAAGAATGAAGAAAGGGGTGAGAGTAAGGTCAAAGAGCACGGAACATGAGTACAGCAGAGAAAATGCTCAGCTAAAGCAGGAGTGTCCCAAAACAGCGTGTTTTTTTCCCCCATGGGATGACAATAAAGTAACAAATGGATAACCAATTGTTTTGTTCCAGGACAAGGACTGTTCTTTTTAATGCTTTCTCTTCTAAGATTCTTATTGACACTGATGAGAGACTCACTAAGGGCCCGAGGAGACTATCGAGCTCTGCCTTTGTGCTCATGGACCGCATGTAGGCACAGTGGGAATTTCTGGAGGAAGACGGCCTTTATCTTTTAACTCAGCTAGCCAAAACAGCAGGCAGGTCTTTTCCATTCCAGCAAGCCCTCAGGAGGATTTTGATGTCTGGAAGCACATTCCAGCTTTTGTTCTGTGCACGTGCAAGTACCTTTCCTGAGGGTGGTGTAGGGGAGCCTGAGCAGCCTCAGCAAGGCATAGGAAGTGGATGTGCTGTGGGAAGCAGCAGCTGGGAGGGAGGCAGTCACCCAAGCAAGGCTGCCCGCCAGCCTTTGCAGACCTGGGGGAGAGCCAGGGCACTGTCACTGTCCTCTGAGTGAGGGCACTTTTGTCTTTCTGCGCTTTGAACTAGGCTTGCGCTCAGTTCGTCGCTCTCCTGAGAATTTCAAGGCTCTCGCTCTCCCTCCAGTGGCAGGAAAAAGCTCCACACACTGGAACGATTTGTTGCTGCTATGCCCTCATAGCCGTCTCCATTCCTTTCATGTTTTTTCACTTGTCCCTTCCTGATAAATTCAAACTGTGTCCTTGTACCGCAGAAAGTGGGACCTCCGATGATGGGCCTGAATTTGCCATGAGCAGGAGTGTATTCCTGCTGACCAGTCAAAGCCTGCCAGTACTGTTCACTGCCTTGCTGCCTTCAGAGCTGGAGTGGCTGGGACACCACCTCTGTGCTGCGTGTAGGATAGCCTTAATCAGCATCAGCAGTTACTCTTTTTATTTTTCCAAACACATGAGTTCATTTCAAGAGACCTGAGATTCATTTCTATAGTATGTCCTGCATTGGAGAGAATGAAGAGGAAGAAAATACCCAATCTGTTTTCAGATAAACATTTCAATGTGGGTATGTGTAATCCTTTCTCTCCCAGACTTTAGTTTAATCCCTTTTCCCTGAACAAATAGGTGTTCTCTGGCAAGGAACTGATGCGTGGCTCTAAATAGGCAGTGTTTTTATTATCCAGTTAATCTCCATTTATTATCACACATTCAACAAACAGCAGACGCTCCCCTACTTGTTTGTCTGTTCACAGGAAGAAATTTTATCTTAGTCAGTGGATTATGGTAAAGGCTGAGTGAATCACTGTGCTGCAACATGGTCAGCCCTTTCAGGGTTATTCAAACAATGGGACTGTCCAGCCAGCCAGATAAAATGTTTAATGCTGTAGATTGCCAGGATCATCAGTTCGGTATTCATGTCTCTCTATAGCACTGCCTAAAGCCAGCATTTAAATGAAGCTAGAGGTTACATCAATGTAGCTGATGGGCTTTGAGCATGTGGTGGCTGCAATACACACGGTGTTTTGAACTGTGAGGCTGAAGTCAGGGCTCCTCTGAATCACTGTGTCACCACTTTTCAAATGCAATGCTTTGAACTCTACAGGCTGAGGATGTAACATACGTCACTCTGTCAGGGTTATGAGCTGCAACCTACAGTAAGGGACTGTGGGTTAGCAGAAGAGTGAAGTGTCTTGTTCATGTTTTCTCAGTTGCTGCATGTGTCTGAAATTAACTTCTGCCTTTCCCTGGAATCCCTTGTATTTCACATTCCCTGTGCCGCTGCTCTGCTTTCTTCCCTGAATACTTCTCCCCTCTTCGTAGCCTATTGCGTTGTCAGGGTCATCTGTGTCCATGCTCCAGCAGGCTGGGTTTCTATCTCTCTTTTTTCCCCCTTAATTGAAGCACAGCTTTGTACACAACTGCCACTAACAATAAGTACCGTACAAGTGCTTGGCTCAACAAAGTTTGTGAGCTGTGTTTTCCCAAGCATCTGCTGTGAAAGCAAGGGTTGGTCTTCCTCAAAACAGCCAGTACTGATCAGCAGCACGTTTCTCCTGCTGATGGTCACAGCAGCTGCAGCTGCACACAGATGCTCAGTTTACCCCACACCATTGTCTGATTCAGTGTTTTTGCTCCCTTGGGTCCACGTCCCTGTCTTTGCTGATGTCCAAGACAACATTCCTATTCTTTGCTGCATGCTGACCAGACGTGAGCTTGTCTTGAACATGATCATTTATACCCAACATTTCTTTCACAGTTGGGGTATCTTTGTGGCTCCTCTGCTGTGTGTTACTACTGACTTTGCTAGAGGTTTATTTACAGACATCATCCAGGCAAAACAAGGGAAATAAATTATTCAGCCTTTTACCTTGCTGCATGGCAAGTTTGAGGCACTTGGTGACTATATTTATTTGCACAGTTGCTCTCAAAGTGATTTGTTGGCTAATTCTGATGCGTTCTTTGGAGGGGGTTCATTCACTCCTGATTTTCTGCCATGTAAAGTTTCATACTATGGCTAAGCTTGCCTTGACAAAATAAAAAGGAAAATCTAGTGATAAAATTAGGAGATACTGTGGTGTAAGAGTACTGATGTCTTGGATTACCCTTATCATACAAGCAAAGCCAGTAGTTACTTAAGTGCAAGTAGTGGATGTCAAAGTAAGGCACAGTGTGTAAATGAAGAGAAAATTAAGTGATTTGAGAAAAGGACCTCCCTGAGCACGGACAGCTATCAGATAGCATTTGTTGTGCTGTTGGGGAGGATGCTGGATGGTCAGCACTGCTGCTTGGGAAGTGCGTGTGTATGAAAACCTTTCCTTGGTAGTGCTGCACACTCACCTTCCAAGCAGCATGTCTGAAAGCAGAACCCTTTGTCTTCTGGTAAAAGCAAGGCAGCTTTTTGAAAGACTTTTCCAGTGCTGGCACATTGTTTGTGTCCTTCCTGCTGCTGTATTCCTTTTCTGTCTAGCAAGATGTATGTCCTGCCAGCACAGGGAAATTACCAGTTCTGGAGTATTCAGCAACAGAGGGTGCATGCTCACAGCTGTAAGGAAAATGCAGAAGATATTTTTTCCCTGACACAAATGAAAAGGATCTTCTTCTAGCACTGTAAATAGTGTGTTTGGATCTTTGGTACTTCAGATCTTCATCACTGCAAGCGCTAGCTGCAGACTGATCTACTGGTCATGTTTTCCTCTGGTAAGAGGATTAGGATCAGTACATCAGTGCAAGAACATGCACTGGGCTGGTGTTATGGAATCCAAGGTAAAGGACCAATCTCAGGGTAGGCAGATCTTTGGTAGGAGGTATGGGAGGTACAGGAGGTACTTTTGTATACCAGTCTTTTTTTGGCATTTGGAATGCTGATTCAGAACTTGACAGTAGAAAAAAACCCTCTTCCCTTGGACCTGCAGTGACAAATATTTTTCAGAAGAGCTGGAATTTCTTCTGCTTCTGTTGGTACACTGTGCTAGCTAATGCTTATAGGGGTTTCAGGATCCTTAGTTAATAATGGGGAGAGTGAATAAGTAGTTTCACTGTTGTTGTTAGAAATGAGTCTAAAACAATCCAGAAGGCCACTCTACAAAATTAATGCCAGAATAGCAGTTGATGCAAGCTGGGCTTAATAATGATTTATGCCTCCTGGAATAGACAGTGGCTGAGTTGTTAAGTGTAGCTAAATGATTCAGCAACAAACACTGGTGGACTTTTTTTTTGTACTTCAGTTGCAGTCTTTTAAGAGTACTGAGCCATGTACTGATGCAGATAAGCATCAGATTGATAGGTATCTTTAAGGTATCTGACAGCATGAGAATTCTTGGGTTTAACAAGAAAACCAGTAGAGAAATATGAGAGAAAAAATGTTCTTTCTGTCAGTATATCATTGTGGACAAAAAGTTAAACCACAGTGTCAGTTTTTGAAAGCATGTAAAAGTTAGAGCCTTACATGGTGACTTTAGTGGTAGAGACCCAAGGTAAGGGCTCTAAACTGTGCTAGTAGAGGTGTTTCAAAACTTGAGCAAAGAGCAGCACAAAGCCTGCTTCTGCATGCAGAGGTATCTCTGAAAAATCTTAAAATCTAGTGGCTACATGGCAAGTTCTGTCCTAAATACCTTAAAGAAACCTCCTACCTTTCTTCATACAGTTTTGAAGTGTGAGGGTGATGCATTACATTATGTCTAATATAGAGACATCTTTTTATTTCTTCTCTAGATTCAACCAGTTATTGATGAAGTCTTCTCTTTTTCTGAAGTTCCAAAGGCCTTTCTGAAATTGGAAGGAGGACATGCACGTGGAAAAACAGTGATCAATGTAATTAGTAGACAATAAAGTATCTCTAATCATTGTTTCTGCCTGCAGTCAGTCCTTGAACATGTATTGGTATGTAGCAAGGGTTTCTTTTTTAAAAGCTAATACAGGATGCATAACTTATAAGTCTTGTTTTAGAAAAGCCTGTCATTCCTTCAGACCCTGCCTGTTAACAAGCAGACAAGACATACTAATGCATTTCTACCTGAAAACCATGTTAAAAACGTAGTTGTGACTTTTGCAGAACTCCTCTCACTCTTGGAATAAGAGGAACAGTCTGCAACATTTTCCTTTTGTACATCTTGGAGCTTTTATTTTCTGAAAGTCCTGAAATGGTGAGGCACACTCTTATGTACTTGTCCATGTGAAACCTGTGCTGTTTTTCCTTGGCCTTTCCTAGTTCTATTTACCTTCACTAATGTATATTATTACTCAAGCTATTTCATTCTCAGAACTAAATGGTCACATCACTGTCTCAAGACTGATACTTTGATCTTGTTATGGCAACTCTCTCGTGACATAGCTAATCTAAATAGAAGCATGGAACAAAATCAATCTGTAACTGATAATTATACTAATTGCCCAACTCCTGGCCCAGATTTAGCTGACTGCAGTGTTTATGCAGGTAGGGTAGACACAATTTTGTCAGTAGGCAGGAGCCCTTGATCCTGCCGTGTCCCATCACTGCTGGTGAAATGCTGGAGAGGGTGTTTGTGTCTGATGGGCTGTTTTTAAACTTGCCATTTTGCCAGAGATGGGCTATGGAGTAACTTCCCCTGCAATTATTGCAGGTGGATTGAAGGAAAGTGGCAGCCTCTTAAGTGAGAGCTGTCCATTTACTGCAGTGCAGCTGTGGTGGTGCACAAACCATGTCATGCAACGCTTCCACCAGGGGACGGAAGTGGCAGCTGTGCGAATGGTGGCCCCGTGCACAAATGCACTGAACACGTGCTTGTATAGAAGAATCAGCCATTCCTCAGAGCCTGCAGCTATTCCACACCATGTATTCACGCCTCAGGGGATGGCTGTCGCAGAGGAATTATGGACAGAGATGGGCACAAGATGAAAAGGAAACTAATCGTAAAATTCACCTTTCTACCTTTAAAAATAATTTAAATAAAAAGTTACCTAACTTAAATTTATTTTTAAAATGCTATATTATATATAGCAAGAGCACATCAATATGACAAAGTACCACTGTTTGGAACCAGTAACAACATATTTTCTATTAAGGACTAAAAGCAGCACATTTCAGAGCAACAAAACTTCAGTGCGTCTTTACAAAAGGAGGGAAATTAGTAAGGCACTTCCTTTAGGGTGGTAATAGTAAAAGCATCAGTATCCTTTGGGGCAATACAATAGTAATGAAAATGTTAATTTTAAACAGACTTACTATGCAAGACAAAGGCCTGGATGCTCCTAGGAGCAGCTTGTAATAACACTGGACGCAGCCAGAACGAAACACAGCAGCATAGTACAAGAGTTTGTTTGTATTTTACCTTTTTGCCAACATTATTAAGGAAAACTAACATGACCAGGTTCAAAGCAGGGCAACAGAAGGACCTCCTGCAGTCATCAGGACAGCCTACGTGTCACAAGCTCTTTACTAAACCAGTGACACTTACTTGGAATGGGCACAGGCCTTGTGGCTGGGCACATATCCAGGCTTGGCTGTGCCCCTTCCTAGAGGAGTCTGACCCTTCTGTTCAACAGGGGAGCCAGCAGCCCACCACAAACGTTGCTCTCCAACATCACCAGAAATAGAGGGGAGTTGGGCCTTCTCCATGGTAAGCCAACAGGCAGTGACTGGAAAACTCAGTAACCACAGCACTTACGTGCTGTTGCAATCATCTATAGTGATACTTTCCCTAAGAATTCTTGTTTTTTATACAATTTTGGAGTTCAGGAAGACTCTACTTACTGAAACTGTTTTAAAAGCTACAAATGTGACTTGGCAAAGAAGAAAAATACCCACAACTCAAGAAGTTAGGCAATCTAGAAAATGGGCAAATTCTTCACATTCCAGTGCATCCTTTTGCCAGCCCTTTCTTTTTCTAACAACATATCTGCTACTTTAGATCCTCTATACTTGAGAAAATCTAGAATTTTTTCTGAGTTTAGGACTTACTGTATTAGCATACTAACTGTACTTGAAGCCACACGTTAAAAAGTCTTTGGATGTGCTGTACTAGCAGTCTTTAAATTTTCAGTAAACATAAGTTTGTTCAAGTGAACCAAATATATTAATTTCCTGTAGTGAGTATTTCTCTATACTACAGCTCATAGGTCCAAGCTGCTCTACCGACATACACACTGCACTCCTGTCCTTTAAAAAATAAGTTACACTTACTGACTATTCTGGGTTAACTACTCACTGACATAATTGTAACTCCATGCGGTCTCGCCCCGTTTAGTTGTTCCATTCTAGCCTGAGGCATACTGCCACTCTCTATCCAACACTGAGTTGTAAGGATTAAAAAAAAAAAAAAAAAAAAGGTTTTGAGATACTGGAGCTTTTATAGGGATAATAATCTTGGATAGGGAGGATAGGAAGAAATCATTCTGTTGGTTGTTCTTTTTAAAATTGTGAAGAAAAGACAAGTATCATTGTTGATCCTATATCCTTCAGAGATGGCAGTGCCAGTTCCAGTGTCCAGAGCAGTGGCCAATCCAAACATCATCTTTCCTTCTTTGGGTTTATACAACCAGCGGTTCCCAACACTGCGTTAACTTTTCTTCATTGACTGTGTTGACAACAACATGGTCACAATCATACTGTGCGCCTCCTGTAGAGAGAAATTTCATAGAGGGGAGATTATCTTTGAAATAAGAGACAGATACTCTAGGTTTCAGAAAAGCTCTAGTAAGCGCTGGTGTAGACAGTTTCTCTTTGACCCATGGCTCTGAGAAGACAAATGTATTTTCATCACTGCCTGCTTTTGGAATTAATTTTGAAACAGTTTTTGAATTAACTGGGATCAGTCTGCCTTATTCTCTCCACCCCTTCAGTAATTCAGTTTTTTGGCTTTTTCAGCCTGGATGGAAAGGGAAAGAAACACTGCAAACACTGCACAGTCAGGTGCGGCTCCATGAAGACTGTCACTTCCCAAAAGTCGCACTTGACAATTCAGTTTTCCTGCAACAGTTGTCAATTGTCACTTGGCTCTAAAAATGGAGTGAAGATGTTTAGATGATGAAGTAAGTCCTGCTGCTAACAGAAAATGCACACGTGACCATGTCAGGGACAAAGTCTGGCACTGGCTTACTCCTTGCCATTATAATCCTTTATTTTGACCAGATGAATCACAAGTCACCATGCACAGTTTCACCCAGTGTTCAGCTGTTTCCACTGGCAGCTGAACATATCTGAATGCAAAATAAGAACATTTCTTAGAAGAGCTTAATCTGCTTACGCAATGCAATGCCAGACATGTTCTCATAGAAGAGCACCATTAATATTCTGACTTAAGAAACTGGGAAGCAAAGACACATTTGACTAGAGCTGAAAGTCAGAATTGATGGTTTTTCCCTTAAGATCTAGTATGTATTGCAGAAATGTAGGGCTCTTGCATCTCCTGTAGTACAACAGACCTGCAAAGCAGGTGGTATTCCCACTGGAAACAGCCATCTGAACCAGCCATTTCTACAAAGCACCAGGACACTCCCACAGACACTGTCTTTTTGTTCTGCACCAAAATTGCCTCACCCTCCCTGACTGAGCAAAAGACAAGCCTGGCAGCTGAAAGCTTATGTTGAGTATAATATACTGTGCTATGTGGCTAATGTTATTTTTGTAGCTCAGTTAGCACTGTGAGTGCAAAATGTGCTTTAAAGTGGTGTCTGATAGAATGTAAACGTGTTAAAATGGGAAAAGATGGGGTTTTTTTCAGTGGATAGAGAGACAATTTACTTTGATAGCATGGTGCTCTGGACAAGCCTTGTTGCTATGCCCATTCGTCCACAAGGTGGCATTGGCAACTGCACAGTTAAGCAACAGGATTCATTTGCTGAGGAATTCTTGAATGCACAATTTGTGGTCCAGAATGGATCAGCAGAGTTGGCAGGAACAGGCCTACTAGGCTTTCTCAAATAAAAGCTAAATATATCTACTGGTTTGTATTTACTGTAAAGATTTACTTTGTTTTAAAGCTAAGAGTGCATTATGCTTCCACCACCAGACCTATCCATTGTCAAGTTCTTCAACTATAAATGCAGAATACATAATTGCTTTTAACATGATTAACTGAAGGCAATGCAATAGTATTTTACTTGTTTGGTACAACTTAGAATGGACTTTAGAAAAAGGTATGCAGTCATCGTGACTAAAGACTCTCCTTAACAAAAACTGGAGTGTTTTTGTTAAATTTATAGTTAATCATCACTAAGTTTTTGTGGCAGTCAAGAGAATTTGTGACCATCTGTGCCACTGTTGCATCATGGTCAGACATCAGACAACCCTGATCGCACAGTTCTGACAGTCCTGCCTGGCTGAGGCGGGTGATTGTTCCCCTCTGCTCCGTGCTCACCTCGAGTGAGCGGCCTTGCCTTGAGTCCTGTGTGCATTTTTGGGCACCACGGTATGAGAGATACAAAGCTATTAGAGAACATCCAAAGGAGGCCTACAAAGATGGTGAAGGGCCTTGAGGGGAAGCCATATGAGGAGCAGCTGAGGTCCCTTGGTCTGTTCAGCCTGGAGGAGACTGAGGAGAGACTTCATTGCAGTTACAACTTCCTTGTGAGGGGAAGAGGGGTAGATACTGATCTCTTCCCTGGTGACCAGTGACAGGATCTGAGGGAATAGCATGAAGCTGAGTCAGGGAGTTTTAGGTTGGATATTAGGAAAAGGTTCTTCCCACAGAGGGTGTTTGAACACTGAGCAGGCTCCCCAGGGAAGTGGTCACAGCACCAAGCCTGGCAGAGTTCAAGAAGCTTTTGGACAATGCTGTCAGGCACATGGTGTGACTCTTGGGGTGTCCTGTGCAGGGCCTGGAGTTGGGCTTTGATGATTCTTACAGGGTCCCTTCCAACTCAGGATATTCTGTGATTCTAGGAGTACAGTCCTGTTCAGTTCTAAAATGCTGACTGTTGACTATGCTATTTTTCTGGCTGGTTTGGGGTTTTTCTTGGGCGGTGGTGGTGGTTGTAATTGATATAATTAATGTCATAGCATCAATTAAAAAGTAATTTTTAAAAAGCTAAAAAAATGAATAGAAATAGAATAGAACAGATATAGAAAATGTTTACTCCCCTCACGCAAAAAAAGCAATTATGTAAGAACATCTGAATTATGCTAATTCTCCTAATCATTCCATTTGCTGCTCTTTTAGACTTTCTGTGAAGCTCTGAAAACAAAGTTCAGAAACAGGATCTACACAAATCAAATTACCTTTACAAAAGTGACTCTTGAAATACACATCAAGTGTTCATAGACCCTAGGCTGCTGTGGCAGAATCTCATGCTCACCATAAAGGCATAACCATTAATAAACAAAAAACCCCCACCTTTTTGCATCTAATCACATCAGTATACAAGCCTGCCTTTGCTTTCCTAATATCCTTTGGCTATTGCATCTACAACTACTATGTAAGAAAATTTGCTCTATAGAAATTAAAGTTAATGAGAAGTTAGGTTGTTCTTGCTTCAGCATTTTAAATAATCATATTCACATTGCCTAAAAATTAACTGAGGCTATCTACAGTGAGTGGACACTGAGAATACACGATAAGCAAGTACTGTGAGTTACTAAATGGTATGTAGGAGAAATGAAATGAAGTCCTAGGGCCTGTATAATTCAGGAGGTCAAACTAGCTGATCGGGTCTTTTTTGCTTCTAGATTAAAGCAACTAAAGCACCATCCTTAATTTATAGGCACATTTAGTGTATAGCCCACTGCAAATACCATGTAATTAAGAACCAATGTAATGAGATAACATTTGCTTACCTTTGATATCTAAAACCAGCTTGGGTTTCATCTTGCTATAAATTCTGCCATCAGGACTAATATGCCAATATTGTTTGTCTTCATTCCGCTCAAATGACAGACCGAGTTTAGAGCCAGGAGTTATAAGATTTCCAACAATTGTCAAGCAGCAATCCTCTGCCATCTGTGTCATCAGAAAGGCAACAGCAATTATTCAAAATGGCCTCTAGTGTCCACTGTTTTTTTTATCAACTAGGAGAGAGATCATCAGGTGAGAACAGAATTTAGGAATTACTTTCCCTCAAGGAATCTCTTTTTGCCCCAAAGTCAAGACTCACTTTTCTTTTGTTCCTGTTTCTGCTGACACTCCACTACACAGGAGCCGTAAAATAACTATGCTGTATCAGATCAAAAGAAACAATTAGCACCTATCTCTAGTGGCCAATAACCAAAGATTACATTGATACCGTGGAAGATTACATTGACTGAACTCTTGTATGCAGTATGTTCCTGGTTATCTCTTCCAGTCTACAGCAATTGCCAGCCCAGAAACTTTTCCATGCATCCCGGTATCTTTAATGCTCATTTTCTGTCCCCATGTGTGAATTTATTAGTCACTATCCACCAAGATCAGTGTAACCCTTCGATACTGTGGCAAGCAGTTCCAAATCCTAACTACCACTATTAGAAAAAAAAAGATTAGGAATGATTTGATATGCAACTGGTTTTATTTGATGCTCTCCTCATTCCTTGATTATTGATTCCTCATTGATAATTTTAAGGGATGTCTTGTCCATGCTATGTTTGCAGGGACTTCAAGCACATCATCCCTCAAAATGTACCCTTTGCAAGCTAAAATGTCCTCGCTATTTTGTCTCTTCCTTGCATAGAGGTTCTCCATTTCCTCTGAACATTCCTTTTTCTTTCAATCACTTCTAGTTTTGCAGTAACCTTTTCAGATAAAAGACATAACTGCACAGTATCAAGTGTATGAATTTCACAGGCTATCACAGTAATATTTGCTTCTTTGTTCTACACTCTTTTCCTAGTCACTTGTATTTCTTGATTCAAAAAGTCTGCAAATGTCTTCTTGGTTAAAAAAAGAGCTGGCAAAAATTAAGCTTACTTCAAAAGAGTATTAAGGCTCTATTCCTAAATAACAGTCAATTTTTCTATATAAACAGTGATTTTCAGTAGATCACCATAAGCTGTGCCTTTTAACTACAAAATGCACTTCTGTGGCAGATTAAACACTCATCTGCCATTGTTGAAATGGCCCTAAATTATTTTTACAAGTACTTTTGAAAGCACAATTTCTTGAAAAGTCATACTTCTGACTACATAACATAGGACTCGAGTAAGTCGATTTAGCTGTGAAATTCTCATTTGTATCTGAAGCATTCTCTAGTGGGACTAGGAAAATTCTGAGCTTAGACATTAGGTCCAATAGGCCACTACTTTCCCCATCTCCAAGAGACTCATAAAGAGTAAGGAAACCTGCATTCACATCTGTTTCTGAAAAGGAGCAGAATGACTTTCATATCCTGCTTACTGGTTATCCCACATACTTGAAAGGGCCCTTCCTTGAAAACCCCCGGCACAGCCCGAGGTACTGTGACTCAGTCACTGAGATGACCCACGCTTACAGGAAGGTGCAGGTTCTTCCAGTGACCTGTGTCTGCCTATGTGCAGGTAGCTACACACCCAGGAGCTCAGTTTTCTTTGTAATATGTGGTAAAACCCAATTTCTGGTTTGTGCAAAATGGATTTAGTACCATTCACCAGAAAGATGGCAGAGCTCTGTAACAGTGCAGTCACTTAAGATTAATGTTGCCAGCTTGCACTCTGCACTAAGCTACGTGATTGCTATGCAGCACAAGCCACGTATTTTCTGTGCACAGAAGAATTGCTTTATGAGATACAGAAAAAGGAGCAAAACCCAGGAGCATTTATCCAAAGCCATGTAATACCACACTGCCTCAATATGAAAACTTTCAGTGACATGTTTGAGAGGCACCATCAAAAGAGAAGTCTTTTGTATGTGATATTAAAGCTTTTAGCTTACTTTGCATCATTTTGCTGTCTGCATAAATCCCTTTTACAACTGCATGTGTCCTGTAAACGTGTCCAAACAATGCCTTAGCTTATTAACAGTAAGATTCTTCCCTCCAGCATAGATGACATACTTATAAATGGCTCCTTTGAAGTTATAAAATCCTATAGAAAAAGTTCACATGATTCTTTGCAGTCAAGCTGTTTAACAGTGTTAAAGTAACTTAATTTTCTTTTGGCTAGCATCCCTACCTAAGACTGTTCATGCTTAAACATTATATGAACTGTGCATACCTCTGCTCACCTCAATGACAATTTGCACATGATTAGTTTTATGGGCTGTGAGAAAAGTAGGGCTTCATTTGGAAACTTGTACAGAGGAAAGGAAAAAAGGATGGATTTGACAAAAACAGGGATAGTCAGAAAAACAAAAAACCCCAAAACAAAACAAAACAAAAAACCCCCCACCCCCAAACAGCTCAAAAGAGTGGGATTTTATCTTTAAGCTTGCCTAAATGCTGAAGAGGATATCAACCTACATTACACTAACTGTCCTACCACAAGGTATGCATAGTTCAAAATATTATCAGGAAGAGTCTGCACTTTAAAAAGTCTCCTCTGCTTGGATACTTTCGCAACACTTTCTCACAAAATTTCAGTTATATCAAAAAAGTATCATACAGCTAGTTTGGATCACCTAAAAAAGCCAGAGTTGATCAAAACAAAACCCACAAAAACCAACTCCTTACAGAAAGATATATTATAATTGAAACAGATATAGCCTATAAAATAAATGAAGATGCTGGAGTAGGAATTAAATTCATAAAGCCCTACCACTGGAGAGGAAAAGAGAAAATGCACATTGAACTCAAACCTTACCCGGCACCTTATGAATCCATCCTGATAAACCCAAATTTGATCATCTGAGTCTGTATCTTCTGCAACCTGTATTCTGAGAAGATTCAGATTATCTAGGTTTCCATCAGCTGACATGAATTTTCCTGTTTCCTTGTTTCGAAGCCTGAAGTACACACGTTTCTGCAGAAAACAAAAGAACTCTTTAACCACAATCTCAGCAGAGAACACATCCTGCTCTGGGTTAACTTCAGAGCAGTTACTGTCAGTGCTGAACCCCAAACCTCCCTCTTTCTTTCTGAAAGCTTAACTTTTTAATTCAAGAATTTAATTCAGGAGCCCATAAACAGACAAGCTTTGAGAACTTGCCAATCTGCATGGACAGTTTTAGGCTTTCCTATGCACCAAAATCAGCACACAGTGGAAAGCTAAAAAATTTTAATGCAGAACTAACTTCTCTCTGCTAACTCCTATAGATGCTCTGAGCTTTCACTGAGGGTGCACTTGTGTGGCCTATTACACATGAACACTCCTGTTCAGACAAGCTCTTAGCAGGGCAGTCAAAATGCATTATTCCTAACTCTGCTTAAGGCTATACAAAGAGAAAGCTATGACAGCAAGCAAATGCAGTTGGTTACAGGTACAAGTAACCTGTGAATTAAAAAAAGCTGTTTCTCCAATGAAATACGGCTCAGCAAGAACCTCAGACGTTAAAGCTCCCAGGACTGCTGCACACTGGACAAGATCCTATGGTTCTTATTTAGAGAACAAAATTAAAAGGGCACTACAAGAATAAATTTTGCATTAGATTTGCAAATTATTCTGCCAAGTAATAAGCAGGGAGGGACTTTCCCTCTTAAATCAACACAAAATTGCTACAAACTGAAGTATCTTTTTTTTCTTTTTTACCAATTTTCTTGTTGTTCCATAAATAATACAGATATGCCAGCAACCAGTCTGGGTACTAGTTATGAAACCAGTTACAATAATTTTTATGTAGCAGTTATAGCCATTATTTATTAATCCTTAAATGCTGTCTTCCATACTTTGGTAGAAAGGATGTTTAATGAACAGTTTAAGCAGTGTAACTGCAAAGCCTCGTAGCATAATCAAACAGCTTTTATTACACATGAAACTCTGGAGTCATTTCTTTACACAATTGCCAGTGCTGAAGTTTGCCACATGCCCGTGACAAGGCTGTAACACTGCTTTCAACTGCATAATATCTCCCCAACCCCATGACAAGATATAAATTAGTACTTGATAAGCTCATGTCAAAGCCCACTCACCTGCAGTAAAGGTCTAAGAGAACCTATCTGACAAAAGCCACTGGCTTTATACCAGTCGGGAATTTCACTCGGTGTTAACAACATCTGGCGTCCCCTGTAATTACTGTGTTCATAAATTATCCATCTATGAGGAGAAAAAATAAGAATGTTTTAACTGCCAAATTCTGCTTTGGAATCAATAAATGAGTTTAGGGTAAATCTGTCCCACAACGTAGTAGTGTTTAGCTTTGGAAAGCCAATGACCTTTGTAACATGTCTTAAAAAATAATAAAATCATATCCCGATTTAGATCAGCCACATTAATATGAGTACATAGGAGTTCAAATTTTAGAGTCCTATTATTTGAAAATTACAAGATGAATGAAACAAAGCCTTTTCTTGGGAGAAACCACCTTTTAAATACCATTTGTTTCCAGGAGGCGCTGTGACTGTTCAAGGAGCACAGATCTATATGCTACATGTGCTGTATATGCTACACAGCTGCAGGTGCAGAAACAGCTGTTTTGTGTATCTGAATTTGGCCAGGCCTGGTAAGGAAGAGCTACTATGGATGCAGACTGGAACAAGCAAATACTGGAAACTGCAACAGGGTGAAGTTCTCTCGGGTATCTGGATAGAGGTTTTATTTCATAACACCTCTCTTCTTTCCAAGTACCTGAAAGGGTGGTGGGAAAGAGATAGAGCAAGAGTGCACACAGAAAAATTTTGTTTAGCATTCCCTAGCATGCATCCAACTATGCTTAAAATCACACACTGAGTGTAATCTGTCAGAACCCAATTTCTGATTCTCCATTATTGGCACAGACAGTGAATTATGACTGGACTTCAAAATAGGCTGCAATACAGTGCAATCTGTAGAGTTTTCTCACGCTGAGATGTGCTGGGATTGTCCAGTAGCGATGGGGGCTTGAGTACATGAACACTCAATATGCAAGTTTTCAGGTTACCTCCTTCCTCTGACTGATTTGTCACCAGACATCTTCATCCAGAAGCACACTCACTTTAATTTTGGTGGTCTTTCACTGCCTAATACACATCTATCCCCAGGTATGAAATTAAGAGAATTATAAATGGTGGTCTCTTAGCGAAGGAAGAGAAGATGAAACCCTCTTCAATAAGGGAGGCAGCAGGGGCAAGGAAACTGTAAACCCTGTATTTTGACACATT
>VYZQ01066017.1:0-11911 GCA_013400655.1 Mystacornis crossleyi
AAAGCCAATATTATAATATGTGTTTATAACACACCCAACACCTGCCTGGGGGCTCCTGCTGCCCCCCAGCACTGCCCTGTCCGGGCTTGGGTGGGTTGGGATGGGCTATCCTAGGCTCTGGAGCATCCCATGGCTCCCTTTGGAGCAGCCAGCACGATCTGCCTGGCCAGGGCTGGCTCCCTCGAGGCCTCTCTCAGGTGTGGTTTTCCCTGAAAACTCTCCCCGTGTGGGCACAGCCCCAGGTGGGGCATTGCTGGTGCTAAAAGCCGGAGGAGTTTCCCCAGAAAGGAGCCCCAAGGCGGAGTGGAATGGGATCATGGAACTGGGGAATGGTTCGGGTTGGAAGAGACCTTTAAACATCATTTAATCCAACCCAGCTGCTGTGAGCGGGGACGCCTTCAGCTGGATCAGACCAGAGCCACATCCAACCTAAGCGTGAATATTCCCGGGATCGGAACATCCTCAGCTTCTCCAGGTCACCTGTGCCAGTGTTCACCACCCTCGGGGGAAAAAACTTCCTTAAATCTGATCGAAATCAATTCAAAGCCATTTCCCCGTCCCTCCCCCCTTACACACACAGGCCAACACCTTTCCACCTCTTATCTCTTATCAGCAGCATGAGGTGGGTGCTGACGGTGCCACACGCTGAAACCTGACCCCAAAAAGGCTCCGATTCCCTGTGCTGCTGTGGCTGAGGGCAAGTTCTGCCAGCCTGGGTGATTTAAAGGATGCACTGGGAGGCCTCCCCCGAGAGCGGCGAGGAGGGAGAGAAAAGCGCAGTTTTCACTGTCTGCGCTCCCGAGCTGGGGAAGCAGCACCGCCTGCCACCCACTGCCACCCTCCCGCTGACAGCTGGGAGGGCACGGGCGCCTTTTTGGCAAAGCTGGGGGCTGATATTTCCATACTTGGCTCGCATCCTGCTGCCAGCACTTTCTTCTCGGTGGAAATTTCTCCTCCTCGAACGTAAGCACGCTCCTGTAGTGTTGTTGCAAAGCGGGGGAGCGAACGTTTCCAGAAAAATCAGCCCTAAAATCCAGGCTGGATTTGTATTTCCATCGTTGGAAGTAGCACGGCTGAAGGGAGAAGCTCCTCCCGTGCACCTGAACTGGGGTGAGAATGCTTCGACCTGCAGAGATTAATCCTGTTTGTAACAGTGAAATAATAAAGATGCTTCCAGGCACGGGGTGGGATTTTTGGGGTGTCCTGTGCGGGGCAGGGGTTGCACTCCATGATCCTTGGGGGCCCTTCCAACTCGGGATTTTCTGTTATTTTGTATCACTCTGAAGGATTTAATCACTTTTCCGTGGCTGGGGGAAAAGCTTCACTCGTGCCCTGTGCTTTGTGCCCGCAAGGCACAAAGAGAGACACAAGGCTTGAGAGACTTTAGAGCACCGGGAGTTAATTAAATGTTCTTAAATGCCATCCAAACTTTTATGCACCAAGTATTAACTAAATTCTCTTAAACGCCATTCAAAACCTTATTTTGCTGATTTCCCCGTGTTTTCCGAGGGGTGTGAACCAGCAGCAGCAGCAGAGTTAAAGTGCTGCCTCTCTGGAAGACGGGAGGGATGAGAGTCGTCCAACAAAACCAGGAAAGAGGGAGAGGAAGGGCAGTGCAGTGAAGGACAGGAAGGTGGGGATGAAAAACAGGGAGAGCAGGAGAAGGATGGACACAGCAGAGGGAAAAGCTCCCAGCAGCAGCTCCAGGCTGTCCTCAGTGAGATGGGGCAGAGGGAAAAAGGGGATAAAGTGGCATGAGACCCTTCCTTAGGGGAAAAAAAAAATAAAAGGGCCACGTTTCATTCTAAAATCCTGAAATCCAAAGATTTTGCAGCAGAACTGGGAGAGAAATGAGCAGAAAGCTTTTGTGAGGCACCAGGGCTCGTTCTCTCCTCCGCCCGCAGGTATTTGGGGCTCTGAGCTTTCGGGGCCTCCCAGGCTTTTCTTCTTCTCTCACTGACAGCCAGGAATTCAGAAAATACACAAGATGTCACATTAGTGAAGGTTTTGCTTTATCTCTTTGGCCGTGTTTTTGTTTCTTTTTTTTCAACTGTTTCATCCAAAGTGGCGAGGGAGGGGAGCCAGGTGACAGAAAGAACAAGACAAATGCCTTTGGTTCCTTATCAGAGTCTGGTAACTGAGCCATCTCCGAATTGCAGAAACATTTCAGGGCTGGACCCGGGGAGTGCTGGGCAGTTGGGCTGTGCAGGGAGTTAAAGAAGTTGCTGATTTTGCAGGATGAACTTCGAATGCAAAGCGCAGCCCGAGTATGCAGAGGCGAGAGAGAGATTTGGGTTTTTCTGAGTAGAAAACAAAACGTGAAAAGCTCCCCAGGAATTCTCTGAGGTGAACACAGTTACCTGCTGAAAGATTTCTATTTCCCTTTGAGATCTAGGTAGGGATTAATTATAATTTTTTAGCAGAGCGATGAAACCCAGATTTTTTCTCCTTTTGAATAGCTTTGATTGCTATTTTTTTTTTAATCAACCCCTCACAAATCCACCGATCTGGGACCCCTGTGCATCGTCCCTTGGCTCGGACCCACAGAAAACAATGGCTGCAATCCCACACAGGCTCTGGCACCCGCTCAATATCCAGCACATCCATTTATGCTAAATTTACTCCCGTTTTCAATATTTCCAGCACGCCCTAACCCTTCTGACCTACAATCTGCTGTAAATCCCTTTTACTACTCCCTGACGTGTGGCTTTATAAATCGTGAGGGGCGCACTGAGATGATCCTACAACCGAGCCCGGTGTTCAGGCTGCAGTTGAGAGGTCAGAATTGTGGGCACATTTGGACTGTGGGCACATTTGAATTGTGGGCACGTTTGAACTGTGGGCATGTTTGAATTGTGGGCACGTTTGGACTGTGGGCACCTTTGAATTGTGAGCACGTTTGGACTGTGGGCACGCTTGAATTGTGGGCACATTTGAATTGTGGGCACCTCTGAATGAACAGGCTCGGCTTGCAGGAGCAGTTAGCACAATCTCTGACCTTAAAAGCGAAAGGAAACCCAGGTTCCTGCTTCCTCCCCGTGACTCCACACGCAGCGTTTCGTTTCTCGGCAGAGAGCTGGAGCAATCTGAATTATTCCTTCCTCAGAACCCACGCCTTGAGGGTATCTGAAATCCTGAGGGTGCAGGGATGCGGCTGCTCCCCAAAACCTTTCCCAGAGGAGGGAGAGGCTCCACGCATTTTCCTGCCGTGTTTTGCTCGCTGAAACCTCAGGTGTTTTGCAGTGGCTGAGGTCCTGTGTCCATCAGTCAGGAGATTGCAAAGGTAGAGGTTTTGCAGGGAAATGCTTGTGCCAATATCCTGGAGATTTGGGGTGAAATGGGAGAATTCAGCTTCCTGTCCAGATCAATGGAAAGGGCCCTGTCAGCTGCCCTGGGGTTTGTTCTGATGACATTTTTGGGTGGCCCTCATTTCACTGCCTGCTCCTGAGGGATAAATGTTAATCTTTAAAAGGAGACTGGGAGGAGACTTGAGCGGGGACATTTCCAATGCAGATGCCTAAATTTAGGGAGGACGAACCCACCTTTTATGCCTCAGGAATCACAGAATCACAGAAGGTTTGGGTTGGAGGGACCTTAAAGCCCATCCAGTCCCAAGAGCAGGGACACCTTCCACTGTCCCAGGTTGCTCCAAGCCCCGTCCAACCTGGCCTTGGGCACTGCCAGGGATCCAGGGGCAGCCACAGCTGCTCTGGGCACCCTGTGCCAGGGCCTCCCCACCCTCCCAGGGAACAATTCCTTCCCAAAATCCCACCCGGATGTGCTCTCCATCAGTTTGAAGCCATTCCCGTGTCCCGTCTCTCTTGCCAGCTGTGAGTGGGATCGATCAGAGCTCAGCACCCTTGGGAAGGCTCCCTGTCCTGCCCTGCCCGGGAACACTGGCCCGGGGGCTGCAGCCAGCGCTGGCTGTGACCACAACAAACACATTCCGTGATTTTTGCAGGTCTGTACCTGCATCTTCACCCAGTCTGTGCTTTCCCCATCATCCCCAGCCAGCTGAGAATTTCCTGCAGGAACTGATTTGTTTTCAGTGCAGGGACACAACAAAAAACTCTTCCAGAGCAAACCCGTGTGTGAGCAGAGGGAATTCTGTGCGTAAAAACCCCACCGGTGCTGCTCTGCCCATCAGCTGCCCAGTGAGGCTGTTACTTCCCACTTTTCTTGCCTAGTCCCCTCTGAAAATCCAACTTTCCTTTCCTGGCTGCAGCTTTAGAAGGAATTCCACCTCTCTGCAGGGGAAGGAGACCACGCTGCCGTAGGGAAATAAGAAAGGAACCCGGATCATTTGCTAAAATAACAACAACAAAATCGAAGCAAAACCAAAAAAAAAAACCCTCCAAAAAATTCAGAGCTTTCCCCTCGGCAGCTCTTGCAGTAACAGGGTCCTGCTCCCACCACTGCACACCCAGAGAACGTGGCTCACTGCACAGGGATGTCACGGGAGAGCTGGGATTTAGGAACTCCTCGCAGGGAAAGAGGACTGGATTTTCTTTATTTAATTTGTTTGACTGAATAGACAGAGGGTTCAGATTCTCTACTATTCATCCTTTATTTCCAGTGAAAATATCAGACAGGTGAGAACAAAGAGGTTCCTTCACATGAAGAACAGACATTGATAGGAAAAAGCAGAAGTAATTATTGCAAATACCCCGCTGTGCCTTCTAGATGTGGCCACTGTAATAAATGGGTAATATTTTGTTTATGGAAGCATTTTGAAGGGAAAAAAAAATATTTTAAACTCCATTCTAGACAGTTTTCCCAGTTCTGATGTGAATGAACTGTTCAGCACTTTGGGAACACCCCATGTGCCACAATCAGCGCTCTGGGCATGGGGATGCAGAGCCCCAATCCCAGTGTCCACTGCCTCCAGACCATTCCCAAAGAGCTGAAATAGCTGAGAAAAGTGACCGAACCCAGCCGAAATCAGTCAGGGAGTGAGGGGATGGCAGGTTGGAGAGGAGGAAAACTTCCACTGGCAGCCTTTGAACCTAAAATTATTCCTACAGTCACTCTCTGCGGGCAAGAAGGGTGAAATTTACCACTTTGCCTGAAGAAATCCCAGAGAAATGCGCTCTAGATGCCCGTTTGAGTGGTGGGCTCAGTTCCCAGGGGGGTTCTGGGGTCTGAGGAGGCACCTGCAGCAGAGGTCAGCAGAGCAGAGGGGTGCAGGGTATGGAGCAGGGGGTGGGAGTTCCAAGAACAGAGCTTGGAAACAAAGAGGGGAAGCAGAAATCCAGAGCTCTGACAGTGCCTTGGACTGGGGCTGGGAAGTCATCCATAATCCTTTGGAAGACTGGCCTTCCCAAGGAGCCATTGTTCGAGTCCTGGCAGGATTCGTGCCCGTGCTCTCCATGGAAGAGTTTCCCTCGTTATTCGAGGTCACGGGGCTGGGATTTAATTGCTGGGAATCCCTCTGGTGCCAAGGGGGAGAAGATCCCACAGCTGGCGGCTCGTGGTCCTCGGCCTCTCTGCAGAATCCTGCGCTCCTGCAGGGAATTTGGGAAGGTTTTTCTCCCTCAAAACTCGGGTTCATATTGCGACAAGTCCCTGGAGGTGGAAACCAGAGCAGCTCCTTGGGAAGGCATTTTTGAGGAATGCTGCCAACCTGTATCTACCGGCCCTGGCTGAGCAGGGGATTCTTTGACAGGCACGGGGAGGGTGTTTTAATTAACGTTTCAAGAAAAGCAGGGGGAAGAGTGATTCCTCAGCTTCTCAAAGGTCAGAAGGTGCTCAGACATCACAGAATTGGATACAGGGCAAGAGCCTGAAGAGACAGAGACCTGCCAAAGCTCTTGGACAGCACAGCCCCTCAGAGGAGCTATTTTCTGTCTGTTATCAGGTTAAATGGAGCTATCAGAGATGAATCTCCTGTTCAGACACGCTGAAGAGATAAGGCAGAGCTGGTGGGAGGTGCTGCTGTTCAGGGGGTCTCTGCTGCTTTGAGCCAGGGGGATAAGGCTGATTAAAACAAAGAGTTGTGTGATTATTTTGTAAAATCCCCCCACGAATGGACGGGATCCCTTTCCACAGAGACTTTGGGAAGCAGGGAAGGTTAACGAGATTATTCTTTGCCAGGCACAGCGTGGGTCACCTCCCATCTTCTGTCATGGAAAAGATAAAAGGATCAACTTTGCAGCAGGAAAAGCTTTCCAGCTCCAGTTCTTGTCCTTCTCCATGCAGAGCCCATCAGTCACGCTGAGCTCGCGGAGAGCTCCCCACTGCACTGCCCTCGAACTCCTAAACTGCTCAACTCAGCTTTTCTTCAAACTGGGACCCCCACGTCAAACTGGGTTTGTGTGAAAGAGGTTGTTTCACCACTGGAAATCTCGGTTGTTTGACTGAACTTGCCTCGAAGGCTGCACATCGAGAAATGACTGCTTTTGCTGGGCACAGAAAATGCCTCACACCAAAATCTGAGCATGCCTGCAAATGTGAAATGCCCCCAAGAGTGCTCTTATTAATGGGGTGGGTGGGCTCTGCCCAACCAAACAGCTCCTCAGCACCACAAAAATGCAAAAAATATGTCAAAAGTCAATTAATATAAAAAATAAAAATGCCTTTTTTGCTGTTTCAGTGATGAAAAAGGCATCATGAAGCTTTCTCCAATTTTAAAATTATTTTAGTCAAGCTTACACTGGGTGCAAGGTGGGAATAACAATGAGGCAATGCTATTAGGTGGGAAGATTTTCAGAGTGGTTGTGGGAGATGCTGGGAGCTGAATGATGAGCCCACTGGAAGGAAAAAGTGAACCCAGCTCCCAAATTCTCACAGAGAACCTGCACACCTACAGGAAGGAATTTTTAGGAAGCCGAAGATGTGACAAGAGCCTTTCGACAGCTCAAACGCTCTTTCGAGTGCTGAAAATAGATCATTTCCCCCATCTCCTTGCCCACCCAAGGCAGCCCAGCTGAGGGTGGGAAGGGTTCTCAGCTAGAGGGTGAAGTTTGCTGCGGCTGGAGGTGACACAAAGGTTGTGGGACAGGAATAGCGCGAGATTAGCTGCGCTCTAATCCCACCGGTGCCGTGGTGGCTTCACCTGCGGAGAGCCTTCCACTGCTCCAGGGAAACGTTTTAAACCTGGCCTCCCAATCCTAACTGATACTCCTCTATCTCCTTTTCTACCTCACATCAGCATCAGGAACCGTTTTAGTTGTTCCACTAAAGCTGCCCAAAACAGAGCTGAGGGGGGATCCGGGCGGAGAGCGAGCCCGAGGCTGAGCTCGTGCTCAGATCCAGCTGAATCCCAACGCTTGGATGGGGGCAAACGGTGCTGGAAACATTCCAAAATGCCAGCAAGGACAGCAATGCCCTTGTTGGCCCATCAGAGTATGAATTATTCCCACCTCTGCACTTCCTCGTGAGTTTGTGCTTAATAAATTCAGGTTTCACAGGCAGGCAGAGCCCGGGGAGGGAGAGGAGCTGCGGAAGCACCAAATATTCCAGTAAACTGCAGAGGGCAAGCGCTGCCATTCCCACGGAACAGCAGACAGGAGCTGTGAGCCGCCTGCCTGGTGGGTGGCCAGAGCAGCACTGCTCCGTGACCCACAGCCTACTGGAAAACCAGAATCTGCAGGATTTAACTCCACGGCTCTCCAGAGCACGGAACAATCGGGCAGGGTGGAGGCCGCTTCGGAGCAGGCATAAATCTTTCTTCCCTCTGCTCGAATCTCACGCTGATAGCAGCGAGTTTTCTTATCAGCCTCTGATGGCAAGAAACAAGGATCTAGATAAAGTTGTTTATTCCAGTCAGGTATTGGCATGGAGTGAGAAAACACGCTGGGAGACCAGATGTTCCCGAGTTGGCCACCGCAGGCTTTTGCTCGGGAGCAGGAAAAACGATTTTTCCTCCTTTTCCCTGGCCTTGCTTGGCCTGTTGTTATTTCCTACGAGCACCTCGGTGTTTTCCTCCTCAGCCGGAGCAGAGCCCGGGTCCTCCCCTCCTGCTCCGACTGTTTTCAGGGTGGTTTTTGAGAGCTCTCCACACAAAAGTGATAAATCCTCCTCAGGAGGCGGGGAAACGCTCAGCTGAGGATGACAAATGGAATTTAAGCACGTTCTTGGTGATCCCTTTGGCCACACCAAGAACCACCAGCCTCATGTAGGACGGTGTTGACAGCTCAGCCATGAGGTAAATTTATCTCCTGTATATCAGGGAATCACCTGGATTTTGCAGTTCCCTGGATCCCAGAGCAGTGGGAATGGACAGTGAAGTTTCTTTAAGTTTGAGAGGAGCTGGCAGCATGGGGTGGAAATTTTTGCTCTCTCCCCAAATTCATCTTTTCCGTGGGAAATTCACTGGCAAAACAGGACAGATTTTGTGGATACCTTTGTTCTTTTGGGGTTTGTTGGAGGAGGTTGGTTTTTTCCTGGTTAATAATACCTCAGGAGCAAAAACCCAGTGTGAAATGTTCTTTGATCTTGATTAAATGTTGACTCTATTAATTAAAAAAAAACGAGCAGAGCTGCACAACCTCCGCTGTCTGCAAAGTGTTTGTAGTCTCCAAACACAATAGGAGATAATCAAATGTCTACATAATCTTCTCTTTTAACCTTTGGATGAGGAATTTTTTCCAGCCTGGCTGTACCTGAAGCAATCAAGACTCAGCAGAGAGGATCCTTCCATTGCGAGCAGCAAAAAAAAAAAAAAAAAAAAAAAAAAAAAAAAAAAATTGGAAAGCCCTTCATTAACCAATCTGAAATGAAAGCATTCAATCTTAATCCTGTCATCAGGGTTCCCTAATTAAGGGAATGGGCAGATTTATGAGGCTGCTATTTTTACCCTCAGCCCGGCACACTCGGTGCCGCGGAAGTGATGTCAGGGCTGGCCACGACAGCGGGAATTGTATTTACAATATCCCAGGAGAACTCCCGTCTTCTCCAGCTCCCACAGCATCTCCCCAGCGTCTTTAGCGTCCAGCAGGAAACCTCAGGCAGGGCTCCAAGGGATGGACACGAGCTCGGGCTGCAGCGCTGTTTTCCTTTCACCTTTCCAGAGCTTTTCCTGGTTATTGCCGTGAAATCCCCATCTTCTGCAAGCCCAGTGGAAGGCAGCAGGATAAATTTTCTTCCTGGTCAGGCTGGGACAAATTTGAGAGGTTCCTATAAAGTCATCAGAGATCACCCCGGTTCGCAGGGGTGACAGAATTTGCGATTAGGAAGGAGAGAATGGGAGTGCTGGGGCACCTGTAAATGGATGAAAAGTGAATTTGGGTGACGACAGATGAGGAATTTGTAGGAGAGAACCATCCCTTCTTGGCCCCTTGGCAGTGTTGGCACCACTTCTGCGTCTACCACAGCATTTTTTGGAGAAACTTCCTCACAGAGAACTTGTTGGGACAACGAGGTGTCTTCCATGAAACAGCCTCATGCCATTCCTCCCCTCCTCTGTTTGGAGTCGTTTTAGTGATGCTGCTGGGGGAGAAGAGAGGGGAAAGTTCCAAATTTCAAATTCAATTCCTCCAGCAAGTGCCCGTCTTAAATTCAAACAGCAAAGAATCTCCCCAAAAATCAGACAAGCCCAAAACCAAAGGAAAGAAACCGTTAATCCAATTTCCAGAGGACAAAAATCCAAGCTCCGAGTGCTTTCGGGATTTTGTTCTCACCATGTATTGATGGAAAGCTTTTAGCTTTCCCCCTATATTTAGCATTGCAATAAATGTTCTGCATCCCCACGCTGCCATCAGTGCTCATTTAAGAGCTTAAATAGCTGAATTTATGACAGGTTTTCTTTCTGATGCCACTGTTTTCATGCTCATGAATTATAGATCCAGCTCCAGAGAGAGTGGTGGTGTCAGAGGAAAACTGATCGCTTGTCTTCATGAAGAGAAAAAATAAGATTAGGAAGAGGCTCTGTGACAATGGACAAATTTATTGACTGGGGGGGAAAGGCTCTTTTGCAGAATCTGTCGGATTTTACCTTTTCCATTGTGAGGGGAGGAGCAGGAGTTTGATTTCTGACAGCAGCCCAAGGAGCAGGAGAAATGAATCCCTGCGACCAGCCAGATCCCTGTTCCCTTTCCAGCAGGGAGGACCCCTCACTTCGCTAAAATTTATCAAGACCCCTCCCAAACGAAGCATTTCTGTGTGGATTCTGCCCTGGCCACTCTCCACAGCCAGAATTCCACATTTTCCTACTGCTGGCCAGCATTTCCCTGCTCTACCTCCACTGCTCCTTCCAGGGGACCCTGGTCGCAAGGAATTCCTCTCCTGGAATGCCTCCCCTCCTACCATCAGCTGTGCTGGGAGAAGTGGGCAGATTTTTGCACGTTGAGTCTCACACTGCGTTGAGGGAGAATAAAATATTGAAGTTATTTTTGCTGTGAAGTTTGGAGAACAAAAACGCTGTCAGTTATCTAAAGGTCGTCTTGTGTCTTATCCTCTGCACTTCCACAAGATGTTTTTACTCCCTTCGAAGTGAAATTTGTGAATGGCGCAGGGGGTTTGTTGTGCTAAATGTGTTTGTGCTTCCTTATTTTCTCCTCTCACACAAGGAATTTTGCCAAATTCTCCTTTTTCCCTTCTCCATCTCTTCCAAACCCCCCTTCCCATATTAAGTGGACAGCCTTTCATGTCCATACTCTGGCAATTTCTCCTTCATTCCAGGCGGGAGGAATGCACAGGCCAGATAGCCCAACATAGCTTTGCAAAGACTTTAAGCTGCTTTTCCCCTTGTCAAACCAGCCTAAAATAAATGTATTCCACACCTATAGCCTGAAAAATTTTTACGAGGCAAGGCTCTCCTGAAGAAGGATAAATCTCAGTGGAGAGAAGAATGCAAAGCAATAAAGCTGTGTATACAGCGGAGGGCAGAGGGATGAAGGGCTGGCGGGTGAACTATTTTCTAGTTGTTTGCTCACCCAAAAACCATCCTCTTCATCAAAGCCTGAGCAGCTTCCAGGAATAGAGTTCGTCCTGGTGCCTGCTTCTGGCAGAAGCAGCTTTGCCAGCCTGACCTTCTCCCTAAATCCACTCAGCATGGCCTGGAAAGTTTGACATTTTTTTTTCGTGCTGTTCCGTTCTGTTCTGTCACTTTTAGGGCAAGAGAATTCTCCCCAGTGAACGATCAAAAAACTGCAGCGAGGAGAGGGGGGGGAAGAGGCAGTGAAGGCAGTGGGAGGATTAAAATATTAACAAATAAGGGCCACCTCATGCTGAGGAATAAATGTTGTGTTGAAACTCACAAAATCCAGGAGCTTTGTCCAGGAGTTATCACAATTATTGGTGACACACAGAACACTGAATTCCTTCCCTCCTACCATCACTTACGGTGGGAGAAGTGGGCAGGTTTTTGCACACTGAGCCTCGCACCAAACTGAGGAAGAATGAAATATTTAAGTCATTCTCGCTGGTGGGGAAGGCGAGTTGAAGAAGCTTTTTTGGGGGTAAATCTGCAGGTTCTTACCAGCAGAGGGGAACCCAGCAGTGCCACCACTGCTCTCACCCCAGGGTTTGTTCTGGAGGGCTCCAGGTGCCGATCCCAGAACAAGCAAACAAAGGAACCTCACCCAGAGTTTTCCATGAGACTCCTTCACCCAAGGTTGCTGGATTTTGGGTTGTTCCAGCCTCCACTGTGCCTCTGGAAAGGGCAAATAATCGAGGGACGGAGCGAGGTTGATCCCGAACATCCCTTTTTTGTTTGTGTGCAGCATCCCAGCAGCACCACGTGGAGCGAGGCCCCTCCGATGGCTTCCCCGGGATCGAGGGGTTTGGTTATTCCTTTCTCCGCAGTAAATCCTGCAGGGCTGCTCCTGTCCCAGGGGTCAGTTGCATTTGTCAAGTCCACCTTTTATCTCCTGTGCAGCCGGGGGGATTGATTTTTACAAGGAATGTGCTGGGACTTGTGGAGACATTTCAGGGGCTGCCAGGTGAGCTCCTGCCAGCAGCTGGTGGAGAG
>VYZQ01066024.1:4574-16035 GCA_013400655.1 Mystacornis crossleyi
GACTACTAAGGCCCTTTTTAGGGCAGTGCAGCAGTCTCTCCTGCCTCAATCACTGTGGGCACACTTCCCCAAGACTTGCTATTTGGAAGCAACAAGCAGAAGTCGTGTGTGGTTTTTTTGAGGGGGACAAAAGAGCAGGGAGGGGAAGGGGATCAGTATGTGTGAGCAACTCCCAAGTTCCCTGTGCCTAAGTAAAATCCTGTGACCAGTGTCTGCACAAGGTCATGTGAAGAGATGGGAGAGATCTGTCATTGCCCAAGTGAAAGAGAGAAAAGAGGAAGGATGACTAGCACTGGGTGACTTATTGATGGACAGTTTTTAGCCTAACCATATCATGTCAAATTTGCAGCTTGCTTAAATCTTTTTCCTGGTATTCTGTTGTCTTGGTTTCAGCTGGGATAGAGTTCATTTTCTTCCTAGTATCTGGTACAGTGCTGTACCAGATACTAGGAAGAAATTTAGTAGGAGTAATATTGATAACACAGAGATGCTTTGGTTCTTGCTGTGTAGTGTTTATCCTAAGTCAAGGACTCTCNACACAGTCACTGGTCATTCCTTTAAGAGCAGGGCATGATAGCTGAAGAAGAAAATTCAGGATTGTTATCAGTTTGTGTGTCACCAAGAGGTTTGTCTGCTTTCTTTTCACCTCCTTTGTCCTCTCATCCTCTTCATCCACCCTCACTGTTCTAGCCAGCACACATATTCAGATGAAATGCCTACACAGGGTGTGCTCCCATTCTCCCTCAGTCACTGCTATCACACAGCGTCTCTAGGGCTCAGGCGTGGTCTCCGGAGGAAAGGCAACACACCAACTGTCCACTTTGCTCTATGTTCTTTGCCTACGGAACCAGTTTTGGCTAAACTGATGGCAATGTCTGTATCTTTGTTTGATTTTCAGAGGTTCACGGGCACCTGAGAAGTGTTCAAGCTTTCTTGTATGCCGTATTTTGAAGTATATGACGATAAACTTATTGATGTCCTTGTGGAGAGAGCTGTAGCACAGACCATTAGGAGTATGGGAGTCCCTCTCAAAAACTGACCTGTTCCTATAAGATATTGATTGCTCTCTGGCTGAAGTTGGGCTGGAGGATGGTTGCCATTTTTCATAGGTACTCACCACCTCACAGGACTGTGCTTTTTAACTCCACTGTGTGATTATAAATGAAAAGAATGAATGGCAGTGTCTTGTTTCTGCATCACTAAAATCCTATATGTTTACGTTGGTATTTATAGCTCCACATTTCTTTGTCCTATAATAATGCTTCTGAGCCACTTCCCTCCTTGTATAAAAGCCAATCAGTACAGAAGTATTACTGATATCTAACCCCTTCCCTGAGCTTATGGAGGAAGAACAAATGCAGTTCCTGAAAGCTGTAAAATAAAAAGCAGGACTACAGCACTGACCAACAGCAAACCTGTTTTTAATTTACTTACCAGACTAAGTTGATTCCTGCTTAAGAAGTTACTGTAAAAGATTCCTCTTCCACTCAAGTTCTGTGACAAGGCTGGTGACCAAAATTATGTGTTATATCTGGAAACCCATGCTGAGAGGGAAGAAATAGGATGTGATTTGCACACAAATACAAGATCCCACACAGCATATTTATGATAAAAAGTACATCAAGGAGGAGTCCAAAGGGCTTAATTTTTAGAAAGGCTTAATCCACTTACAGCAAAGAGGATGTAATAAAAGGCATTTCTGTTTGCACTCACAACCTTTTCCAGCCTTATTTGCAGAAAAAGTTATAGCTATTCCTTACAGCTATTCCAGGATTGGACTCTTATGTATTGCTAATGGTTTGTATATAAATCAAAATCAATCACTTTCAGAATATCCTCTTTTCCTTCTTATAACTGGTATGTTTGTAGTCAATGGGAGAGTGATGAGCTATAATTTGACTGTGGTGCTCTTTGCTTCTACTTTAGCCACAATTTGAAATCCCCTCTATTTTAGACCTGGGCATTAAAGGTAATCTCATGAGTAGAGATAGGCACTAAATAAAAATAGAGACTTACGTGTAAGATGTTTAACGTGGCCATTTAAAAGCCATATTAACCCGAGTTGTCATTATGAGCAAGACTTTGAACCTGGGAGAGAGAAATGTGAGCAGACAAAAAGGGACGCTTACTGTGTAACAACATGGGCTCCCAAGAATCATCACCCTTGCGAGATGCCCCTGCACAGATGCACCATTATTACAGCAAATTTATGAGAGAATGTCCGTCTGGGCAGCTTAGTCTGCACGAATTCAAGAAACTTCTGGGCCTTCAAGGGCTGGATCCACAGGGAGACTTATACATTCAACGAGTGTTTGAGATCTTTGATCTGAACCAGGTAAACCTTTTCTTTATTTTTTTAATCTCATACCACTGTTTTGTTTGTGAGATGTAGCCTGCAGGCTCCTCTTTGTGCTATGCTCCCAGAACTGCTCTCGTTGGACAGGTTTGCCATTAAGGTGCACTAGAGGTGAAGAAGTGGGACTGTGCTTTGAGCGTTTGCATTAGGACTTTTGTTAGCACTTTCTGGGAGCACTTAAAAAATGTCAAGAAAAAATTCTTAAAAAGAGATGTAATTTCCAGTTCACTGGTTATTCTTCTATTCATTGCTTATCCTGTGCTTGTATATAAGCATATGAAAACATTGGTGTGCTCAAAGTTAATGTCAGACAAAGGGTAAATATGGTCTGCGCTTAATTGAAGATGAAGTGCAGTGCATATAAATGGATTTAAATTGTTTTTCTCAGAGTACCATATTGAACGTATGGCATAGAGGAAAAAGTGTACAAGTCATAAGACCAAATACTACCAAATGGTCAAGCAGTTTCTCCAGGCTATACTTCTAATTTACCCTCCTTTCTACTGCAATAACTGCTTATGATTGCCATCAGTTCTCTGTAATGTAGCTGGCTCCCAGATAGACAAGATAGATTTTCCTTTAGTAGTACGGACAAGGCTGAACACACAGTCATCTGGTACTTCTGTGTAGCACCCTTTTCTAGGTCTGTCTTGAGCACTGCCTCACGCTTGTAAGGTCCTGGAGCTGGCCACCTTGAGCCCTCCACTCATGGCACGCTGAGTGGCCTGGGGCACATGCTCTGCGGTACCATGAAACCTTCAGATTTGTTGAGACCTTCAGATTCTGGATTAATGTAAAAGTGAGGAGAGTGGAATCGAAGCAGGTTATAGAAAGAGCCTTTGCTCACCCTTTGCTGTGGCTGTGGCCAAAGCATGGAAAAATAAAATAGGAACCATCTGCTATTTGTTGCTTCTCTATCTGGTGCTACAGAGTTGTGCCACCCTGCTCTGCAGGCTGTCATCACTTGTACATGAAGTGGTTAAGATGCCAGATATCAAAGCAACTGCTTTCATGAGACCTAGAGGACAGGTGCTTGGAGGGTCTTAATACATGTTTTAAATGTAGATGGGCAGTATGTATAGCATCAAGAACAGAGAGGCGTGGAGAGCTGCACCAGGATTTTCAGCTGGAGAACACACTGACTTTTCAGCACGGCTTCCAGGATCACTGTCCTGAAAGATCTCAGCTGCCTCATCTGTGTGACTGAACTCCCTCTTTTACCAGGAACTTGTTTGCTGCATCTTTCTGAAATTTTGTCTTCATCCTTGTCTTCCTCAGATGAGCTAAAATCAACACAGGCTAAAAAATGGGAAAAGAGGGTAATGACCAGGAAGTCAGTCTTGCAGGAAAGCTGCTTCATTGCTGACCACCACAACTTTCAGGAACACATCCTTGAGGGAGTGCAGGGTATGGCTGCATAGTCAACACAGGAGAAAGCGTTTCTCCCGACTGTCTTCGCCCTTGTCTGTATTTTATAATTCTTGGGGTCACAGATACACGACCAGTGAGGCATGGTCTGTTTGATTACACAAACTGGGTGGTTAGAATGCAGTCCCTTTGCCTGAGAAGGCCATGTGTGTCCATATGGTGTCTTTGTATAGCATCTCTACCAGTCCCTACAGATACCCCTTTTTTTTTTGCAGGTGTTTCATAACTAGTTTTACTGAAAATTTCATCTTTCCGTGTAATGTGGAGTTGAACTGTGGTTACAGCAAGGACATGCCAACCTGTAGATCAGTTCCCAAGCTAAAAGAAAAATGAGGAAATAACCCCCCAGAAAACCAGAGTAGAGCAATAGGTATTAAAAAATAGAGCAGCTGGACAAGCTAGAGTGCAGTAAATCTCAGACATCTATGCTGATCAATAGCCTAATAGTATTTGTAAAGGTATGTTAGATATTGAGAGGATCAACCTTGCTAGGGAAGGATGTCAGGCAAACAAAACTAAAACTGGCATATTTTAGACCAACAGATATTTTTATTCAGAAAAATATGGGAAGGAGCAATTTAAGATGTAACATGCAAGATTTATATCCTGTGCCTGTGGCAGCTTTTTACAGAGCTTTACAGATTTACTGTATTTTAATCTCTATTCAGTATAACGATTGTATTCCTTTTCTTTTTCTCACATTGTTAAAGGTACTCTGTTTTCATAAGTTTAATTTTTTTTCATTTATTACCAAGACGAATGGCCACTATGTTTAAGGAATACTTTTAGAAACAAGAAGCATCGATCAAATGCTTTTCAAGAACACAGCTGTGATGTTTTTTATGTGATTTAAGCTGAGAATAAAGTGGCAACAGACAGCTTCTTAGGGCAGGAAAAAAGGAATGTTGCATGTTGTTGATGAGGTAAAATAAGAGGATCTCTTTATTCCATATACTCGCTTTTTGTCCTATGACCTTTCTAGAGATTTTTCTCTGCCTCGGGGTTTTTGGCAAATGGTAGGATTTGGTCCTGAAAAGTTTTTAGTTAAGTAGTGATGTGTGAAGAGTGGTCAATCGATTGCTGAGTGGGGGTATCACATTGTGGGCTCTGAAACGGCAGCTATTATTGTACAAACAAGGGGCCTGTGACATTATGTAGAACATTTAGGCACTGTGCTGTATTAAACAGATGAGAATCTTTCATCTCCAAGCCACAGAAGTTAATGGATGTAAGTGCATAATGCACAAATTCAGAAATAATTTGGTCATTTTTGATTGCATTTAGTTCCTTCAGTATTTTAACAGCTTCTGAGATATGAAGATCAATTTTTTTTTTCCTTTTCTACTTCATTCTTCTCTCGTTTTTGCTTTCTAATAAACGGGTCACTATCCCATTGAGCGGCAAAGTATACAAAACTTCTTGATGGAAATTATTTCCTTTCTCTTAAAAGTACCCTTCATACAGAAGTGCTGATATAATTAGATGGTTGGCAAAATTGAACCTTCTCCCATGCTTCCCCCAGATGACTTGTTACAGATCTATGACCTGATTTTTTCCTGCTCTAACCATGGTTTAACAGTGGACTTTTACCATTTAAAATTATTATGACTTCTATTGCTGAAGCTTATGAAAACCATATAGTTTAGGGACTAGTTTAAGTTGATCTAGAGAAACTCATTATGGAAAACTTGAGTCATCTAATATGGTCTTCTCAGCATAAAATTTATTTTTCACATGTAGGCTTCTGTTTTCTCNTGTAGGCTTCTGTTTTCTCAAAATAGGACTCTGCTCAGAAATCTCTGCTAAAGAGTTAGTCCTGTAATTAATCTGCAATTCCAATTATAGCAGCCTAATGCCTCGAGTTAATCTGAGGACATCCGTGTTTGGAGGTATATAACAAGGTGATAAAACACTCTTGAAAGGTGCACAGATTTTCACCTCTGCATTTCACGTGTGCCCAGTTTAAAACCTCTAGCACGTAAGGTGTGGAATATTAACCTTATAGGCTGCCAGTGGGACTGTGGTGAGGGGATGTAATTACAATTGTGAATTGCATTTCACCTTCTCATCGGATTTGCTGCTTCCAGCTGAAGCCTGTTACAGACGCCCTTCTCTCTCAGGATTTCCAGTAAAAACCCCAAATTTCCAGTAAACTGAAAATAGTTAAAAAGGAATAATATCAATGTGGTAAGGTGTTTTTGACAATCTGTGATATACTGAAAGCCCAGTCAAAACCCATTTCACTCAAGTCATCCATATAAATACCAGCAGGAATTCAGTTGCAAGCCAAACCTTATCATTCCCTGCCTTTCTTTAGGTTGGGGATAATAAAATAGTTCAGCTCCCCACTCATGGAAATTACTACAGCCAGTGGACATATGACAGGGAAGGGGACATCTTCACAGAGCAATTTAATGCCACGTGGAGATTGAGGTCTCCTCTGGTCTCGGCAGCAGGCAGACCATTTCATGCCAAAGAGGCAATGGTGCTGTGGCTGTTTGGCTTCTTGGGCTCAGTTATCAGCGATGCTAATGCGTGTATGGGCACAGCTACAATGTAAGGTACACCTGTGAGGTACAGTTACACCTGTAAGGTCCGGGTACACCTGTATGGTAACAGCTACACCTGTAAAATCTGGGTACACCTGCGAGGTACAGCTACACCTGTAAGGTCCGGGTACACCTGTATGGTAGCAGCTACACCTGTAAAATCCGGGTACACCTGCGAGGTACAGCTACACCCATCAGCACCGTACAGGTATTCGTGACTCCGGCTCAACAGAGTGCACCTGTCCAATGTACAAAGGCCAATTCCAGGCAAGGCCTGCTTCTGTGCGAGCTTAGTGACAAAGTCTGAAAAGCTTTCTTCTCAGGAACATACTAAATAAGTACTAACCCTTTCTAGTGTGTTTCTTGTGCAGACTACCAGTGGTTTCATAATTAAATGACCCTATACACCAAGAACACAGACATCTTTTTAATTTGTTTCCTAAAAACAGGGGCTAGAGTGTGAAGATTTTCAGCCCTTCCTTGCCCACTGTGGATGCTTTGCTAATAATTAAGCATACAAAAAAGCAAACAAATAAATGTGCTAGTGAAGTTTGAAAGCTGTTCTTCATCTTTCTTAACAGCACTGAAAAATAAAGATGCTGAATGTTCGGAATTGTAATTGCAAAGTTTAGTTTCCTTGAGATTATCACAAGGAGTGCAGAAGGTAGCATTTCAGAAAACGTTTCATTGATGACTCATACATTAATACTTGCAAGCATTACTTATATAATGACATTTGCAGGATAATAAGTGGTAGGTTTATCTTCTGCCACAGCTTTCCAACGAAAACTTTCAAAATAATGTGTTTATTAAAATATAAGTGCAACCAGATTATTTTTTTAAAGGATTCCCTTTCTTAGACTTGAAGAGTCGTGTTTTAGCAAAAAAATTGTCTCAGTCTTCTTTGCCTTTCAGCTATTTGTACTACAAAAATGATAAATCTGCAAGCACATACAAATACATTTAATTCTTCCTCCCCCTGCATCTCAGTCCATGCATAACTGGCAGTCCTAGTTCCTGCATCCCAGTGATGAATTTTATAGAGGAAACAGTTATGTTCACCTAAAATATCTCAGTAGTTGCCAAGTATACTGATGTATATTTCGTTTTCAGTGAGAATATGTATCATATTTCAGTGCTGTTATATCCGTCAAAACGAGGTTTCACTGATGTTAAAGGAGAAAACATATCTAGAAAAATAATGTCTGGTGTATCCATAATACACTGGAAGTGTTATTTGCTCTTAGGAAAAATTAGGAAAAATTCTACAGTCAGCACTGTTACTATTTAACACTTACTCTAAAATATTTTCTTTCATGAAATCGGAAACTGAGATCACTGTCATTCATTTCCTGCAAGCTTGCAGATAGGTTTTGCCACCAATAAAAATAAAATCGAACACTTTGATTGATTGATCGGGTTCTTATGACCTCTGAAGGACAAAATTTGCATAGCCATTTAACACATGAAGCAATGTACTGAAAATGAGATGCTGCTGTTGTAGTTCTCTTACTGCTTCTCATGGCCTTAATTGAAACTAGCTACAGGAATAAGTGTCCGTTGCTTTGTAAGAAAATCAGATTTTAAAAGGTAGGATTACTGTGAAGAGTAAAGAAGATTAATAGGTATGTGGCACTGAAGGAAAATTATGCAAGTTCAAGGATTTTCTGTTAAAATTTATAAAGCACGGGACAGACAACGTCAGAGAACACTATTTTCTGCTACACTTCTTATGCAGAGATAAAGTTGGTAGATGCACAAAAACAGACACTCCACAGCAGTTTTAGAAATCTTTAGATAAGGGGCCACCAGCTGATGTCAATCTTTAATCATTTTTCTACTTTGTGTTTTTCATTTAAAATGTAAAGTAGTTCTCTGATAGAGTTCATCTGACATCATTATGCAGATTAGAATGATAAAAAAAGATTTTAAAATGAATCCATTTAAGATATAGAGAAGAAAGTTTTAAAAGGATGTTTGATGTAGAACAGATAATAAGGAATGCAAAAATGTGTTACTTCAATAGGACTTTGTTGTGTGTGGGGATGACTACATAGCAATGTAAACTAAATCTCAAGTTAAATCTTTTTTTTTTCTTTTTTCCTTTTTTTTTTTCCTGAAGAGTAACTGTTTCCCTTCACTCCTTGTACTTTGAACAAAGCCGATAAGAGTTGGGAGGCAGAGCACCTTTCTTTTTTTTTCTCATCCTACTTCCTTCCCCACTGTCCTTCTGTGTCTTTGCAGTTCAAATTTTCATGTAGACTTTTCAGCATCTGATTTTGTGTTCTGGATATAAACAGATGTTATCTTCTTTTGGTTATAGGGACATGAATGTGGTTAGCCAAGTACACCATCTTTGGTATTGTAATAAAAGGAAATGAGAGTCATTTGGTCATGAAATTCCCTGTTAAAGCAGTGGCTGCACCTCATATTCCATGAAAAGGGTACAAATGTCCACAGAAAGATGTCATATTTTTCAGAGGTCTTTTGTTGATTATTGTAACTTATTCTTCATTTGACTTTCAGTTGTTTTTTTCCTTCCACTTTTTCCACCTTAAGAATTGTGAGAGAGAGGAATATTATTTTCAACTCTGTGAAGCAACTAGTCCAGAGATTCTAGCTGGGATATTATTTTGCTAAAGACTGCAGGGCCCAACTGAGCAATTGTTACCTAGCACGATGTGTTAGCTGCCTTCCACATGATCACAAAAGGTATGAAGAGCTCTTAAAGGATGAAAAAAAAAAAAAACTGGGTGCTATAGAGCAATGCTTCAAAAATTACCTGGAACCTAAATCTTAAGCATTTCCACTTCTTGTGGGATTACCTATAATGCCTCAGAACATCTTTGCTAAGTCTCCTTTCCTGGAAAATATCATCTTCAGTTGGGCCTCCTTTCCCAGACTGTCTTGCTCTGCTGACAGTCTTGGGAAGAGCAGCTGTGATATGAATTGTCAGGCTGTCTAAGGAGCCTCTTAGCCCGTTTGCTGCATCCTTACAGGTTTGCAGGCTTTACCAAAGCTGACACAACAAAACTGGATGAAATAGTTAATAGATAGTAAGGATGATAATCAGATAAATATTTTCCCAAACTTTCCTGAACTACTTTCCTCTTTTGTGTCGTAAGTCTCTGAATAGTTGAGCAAATGTAAGTTCAGCAACACACATAACTTTAAGGATGTCTTCAGCCTGAAATGACTCCTTGGACACTTTTCTTAGCCTGTTCTAACCAACCAGCTTAGCCAAGGCAACAAGGTTGCAGCAGCAACATCTGCATTAGACTATGGGGCCAAGAACCATATAAACTGATATTGTATTGAGGCAGGATGTTTCACATGATCCCTTTTCCATGGTTCTTGTATTGGCCCAGCACATGTAGATAGCACTTCCACTTTGCCCAGAGAAGTCTAATTCTTGTCTTTTTCTGATGCTGAGGGCTTTGTCACTCTCATAAATGTCTCCACAACAAGAAAAGCCTAGAAAACTTATTTTCTTTTTATGACAGTCATTGCTATTACTTTGTAGTCAGAAATAAAAGCCCATATGTCAAAAAACTAATCAGCTTCTAAACCAAGGACTAGAAGAAAATAAGGCTCTAGATGTGTCTTTGACAGCAAGAATTCTTCTGTCAGAAGTAACAAAAATCTACAGCTCTTACTTCCTGACATATTTGGACTTTTTGAAGGTAACATGTAAAAATCCTGTTCCCATTAGTTTCAGACACAATCCAACAAAAGCAACAAAGCCAAATCATTTGCTTCTCCTTAATTTGGAGTAACGTTGCATAAAATTACCTCAAATGTAAAGTAACTAGCCTGATTACTGTAAATGAGGAGGTTAAATTATGCTTTGCTGTGTTCAAGGCAGTGTAGCTGCCTAATTTTTCTCAGTATGCTTAAGTGCCTTTGAAAGGTGCAGTGCCCTGATAAAAAATTCCAAGTTCTATGAATATTTCACCTGTTTGCAAATACTATCCTATTTATTTACAAAAGATTATACTAAATAATGCCTTTTTTCTCCTTCTAAACTACCTCCCAAATTTTTTATATTCAACTTTATATATTGGTTCCAAAAAAAAGGATTCTGTAATATTTTAGTACTTCCCACAGTTATTGGTGCAATTTCATAATCTTAATTTTGTTTTCTAGTGGTTTGGCACAGGACACACTGCTGTGATAGTACAAACTTATGCTATAATAATGTGTCATTACCAGCTAAAAGCCTACATCACCATTGGAATCATCACTTGCTTAATGCAAGTACAGTTAAATTCTTGGCTGTAGGATTTAACATTATGAGTTTTGAGTTATGATCTAAAAGTTTTAGACCAGAGGTAATTCCCCAGTGGTGATACAGCACCATCAAGCATGGAAGGCCAATTCTTTACATGGGACATTAAAGCAGTGTCTGTCTCAGATATCTATTACAGCATTGCAGAATTCAGTGGCCTTCTTTGGGTTTTGGGGTTTTTTTTTGCATTTCCCAAATGGGTAATCCAAACTTCCAATAAATGTTTTTCTTTAAAATCAAAATTTTAAAATATTTAAGTAGACAAGTGTTACAAATTGATACTCCAGTTGAATTTTCCTTGTATCACACAGCCTTGATATGTAGCTGAACTGGATTAGGTTAGGGTTTCTTTGAAAATTTCATTTAAGTACAAACAAATTAGCATGTACTCTGCAGCTTTCACTGAGTTTAAGAAGCGTTTGCAGCACACCATTATCAGGTAACACTGTAATTTTGTCACATTACATGAATAGGCAATGGAAATTAACTTTGCACAATTAATCATAATTATTTTTAAATATAACTTGTTAAATTATGATGAAGATAAAGGGGAAAGTAGTTTTAATATGAAACAGTTCAGGAAGCTGCTTCTTTCATTTCAAGAAATTTTAAGGTTTCTTTTAAAGCATAACTGTCCTTTTTTCTGTTTCTTTTCATATTAATTAAGAATAAACCAGTAAGAGTCTACTAGAATAATACAGTTTAGACAATGATAGTATATGCATGTAACTTTTAGGAGCTGTCTTTCATACATCCCTTGAGATTCCAAGAGCATTATATAGAAGCACCCAAATCTGTCAAATAGAACATCTTTGCCACCAGAAAATATGTACGTTTTCA
>VYZQ01066026.1:0-14570 GCA_013400655.1 Mystacornis crossleyi
CCAGGTAACCCAGGACACAAGAGAAGAAAAGATCAGAAAGTGAAAGTTTTATGGAAAATAAAGGCACTCTAATTCTGTTAAAATCTGTCCTTGTGCTCCGAGAGATACATTGACTGATTATTCTTCTAATCCTGAATATGCTTGGACTCACCTAAAGACTCACCTAAAGACTCATTTCTATAACTGCTTAGAAGTCAGTATTTTAGAAGACGTAGGTAGTCTGATAAGCAACTGAATAATTAGACAGACTTCTTTTTTTAACGGTATTAGATCAAAGTGCACACTATTAATTTTTAAAAGAATTAATACATATATGATAATATTAAGTGATACTAAGAAACCACCCATAGCATAATTTATAAGAAGTTAAATATCTCTCCAGACCCTCAACTATTTCGGGGAAGGAGAAAAAATAGAAAAAGATCTACTCCTCAAGTTAATTGCTATGTAACAGCCACAGCAGCGCATTATATTTCTATCCCACGTGGTAAAGTGCCTAGACCAGCTTATCCCAGTAAAACTCAACATACTTCAGTCTTACAACATTTTGGAACAATGACTCAGTTTTTCATAGTTGGCGAAGGTCTCCCCTTGACTCATGCAAGTATCTAGGGCACTCATGCGTAACTGTTGCAAACTAGAAACAAAAAAAATTCTGGGAGGAGGGAAGGGCGTTAACCATTCTTCCACCAACAGTTTTCCACAGCTCCTATGCTTTCCACATGACAGCTGGAAAAAGCAGAAGACATCTCTTTTTGACAGTTCTTTTGACAATGAAATTATATAATTTCAGAGTGTTTGAAACACACTAAAGCAAAAAAAACAACCAAAAACAAAAACAAACCAACCCCCCCCAAAAAAACTCCCAACCAAAAAAACCCCACAAAACAAAACAAAAACATAGGCAGTGTTTGTTATTGACATTTCTCCCTAAAAGGGGTAGTGGAAAAGACTGTCCATAATTTTGGTTTTCTTCTCTTGCATAAATACTGTCTGGATTACACCTCACTCAAATAACTGCACTTCTCTTTGTAAGGAAGCTGGAGGCAATCCCCGAGATTTTTAATGGAAAACCAGGGTTGAAGCAGTCAGAGATTCTCAGGAGCAGCCCCTTTCCCTACCAAACACAACCAAAGCGTTCCTCAGGAACACTGAGCTCTGCTGAATATTATTTGAAAGGCAGTGTAAATGAGTCTGGTAGCAGCAGCTGCCTTGGTTTACCTCTCCAGTGTGCTGTCCCAGGACAGCTGTGTGCTTTACTTAATGGAAATCAGGCTAAGACAGCTTTTGGCAGCAAATCCCGAGCTCTTGTGCTGCCTGCTGTCACCAACGCAAAGGCAAGTTGGGTGGAGCAGTAGAGTTGTTTTCACTCCTCTCTTCACAGGAGGAGCAAGTGAATTTACTGCTGCAGGGCTTGGTCCCTTCACCCTATTTCTCATCTTCACTCACCTTTTTATTCAGCCTTTCTCCCACTCTTTTTCTTTCCTGCTGCAAAAGACAGTTTTCCTTGCCTGGAGTAATAGCTTGGAACAGCTCATTTCATCTGCAGCCTTGACAAACACAACCACATCACCCTGAGAAACAACTTTGGAAGGGGGTTTTTGAAAGTACTAATTGAGAAGGGTTTTGGTGCTATTTTTAAAAATTTATTACTCTGGTCTTCAAAGAAACAAAAAGTGTTATTGTGTTTTAAACAGACTGAACTGCATGAAAGACTTTTAAGCCACTTTCTTCTTCAAACTAGATTAATCTGCAAGGCTTGTGATTTGTTTTGTGTGCTAGATTCTCATGTCAAAAATGCTAGAAATACAGTAAGAAACTGCCATGTGTCTTAAAACCCCAATTTTATCTCTTTGTGAGTTTTCTTAAACTCCAAGACCTCTCACAAGAATTGTCAATATAAGCAAGTGAAAGTCACTTTCACATGTGTGTATTTTTTTGACACTTTTTATTGGCTGTTTTTGATCTCAAAATCCATGTAAGAATATCCCATTGATATCAATAAATTCAATATTTTTTAAACTTCATTCTCAGCAACCTAACACATTCTTATGAAAAGAAAGCAAGATAAAAGCTGATGACTTGCCCATGGTAGACTAAAATTAAATTTATTCTGTCCTTTCCTGCTGTGTTTCTCTCTCCTCCCACAATTAGTCTGGAGAGTTTGCAGGATAGATAATCTGCCATGCATTTGTGTAGTGTCAGCACAATGGGGAGTGCAAAGGTCTTTTAATGATAAACCGTGTAATGACAAACTTCGCAATGCAGCCTTGAGAATGATAGTGTCAGTGCCCTCGGTGCTAAGTTCATTCATCACGTGACAAGTAGATGAATAAAGGTGCTTCCAAGCACGAATTCGGAGGACACTGGTGCTGTTATCCTTGATGCACATAATTCTGCCTCTGTGAAGTCTTATCCCAATACTCTCAATAGTGATCCTCTTAGCATGTGTTTATTATGTACTTTGACTTAGGTTTTTGGAGCAGAATATCGTTCTCGGGGCACATTTATCTGAGTTAACAAAATTAATTTTTCTCTGCTTTTCATTTTCCTGAGGTTGTTTTCTCTTTTTCTGTGGACCATCTCCATTGAATGAGGCTGCCTATTCCTGGCATCTGTTCTCTGCTCCTACACCCTTTTAAAGTCCAGTACAGAGGCCCAGGACTGATGAGACAGTCTGAGATTTGAAGATTTTAAAGGTCTTTTCCCACCCACAAATCCAACATACTGTAAATTAAACTTCTGCAAGTGGTTACATCCCGCCGGTTGGTTTCAAAAAGTGAGCTGCCATACACTAGTAAAACACTAGACACCTTGTCGAATCCCGCACGGCTTCCCAGGGAGTAACTGGGACTTCAAAACCCGCCAGCCATCGCTCCCGGCGTTCGCGCCTCTTGCACGGAGGAGGGCACACCCCTGGCATGGGGGGATCAGCGGCGGGGAGGCCGAGGGTTCGGGGGCACCCCACGCACCGCCCGGGCACCCCCGGCCGCCTCCCGCCCGGCGGCGTCGGGGAAAGGCGAAGGCTGCGGCACGGCCTCCCGCCCTCCTTGCGCCGAAACCACTCCCCGAAGAGAAAGTCACCAGGGGGTGGGGAAATGGTGACAGCTCCAGGAAGCCGGCGGCGGCACCGGGAGACACCGAGGGGAGGCAGCCCGCGGGGTGGCAGCTCCCGGCCCGACGCCCGCCAAGCCCGCCGCCGCCATGGGCTCCCCGCAGCGCCCGCCGCTCGCCCACGTCTTCAAGGGGACCTTCGTGCACTCCACCGCCTCCGCCCCCATGGAGATCCTCCACGGACACCTTCTGGGGGTGGACGATAACGGGACGGTGAGCGGGGGGCGTGGGCGGGGTGTCGCGGCCGCCAGCGCTGTCCGGGTGTCGCGGCCGCCAGCACGGTCCGGGCGTCGGGGGAGATGCGGCGCAATCCCTCCCGGTCCGCTCGGCGGGGGCAGTGGTGCCCCGGAGCCCCGCTCTCCCGCAGGGTCCGTCAGGGGCGATGAAAATGACCCTTTTCGGCCCCGAGTCCGCGTCCGGGGGTGGCGAGGGGCAGAGCCGACTTCGCCGGTCTGTGGGGAGAAAGCGGAAAATTTTCGCACTCCTGACTGTCGGGGCAGGCGCCGCGGAGAAGGGATTTCGCACTTGCCGGAGCTGGAGGTAACCGGGCTGGAGCGTTTCCTCGGCACGAGTCTGCAGTTGGCGTAAATCTGCTTTTGAGGTGTGCTGCGTGTTCCCAGAACAGCAGCGTACCTAAACCTGGCATTCTTTCAGATTTTGTTTTCTTTCAGTTTCACAAGCTGTTTTTTTTACTGTCAGGGTATCAAAACAGTGATTGTGAGTAATTGCTGTGTACCCACTGCACACCCGTTTAAATGAGCCTTTTTTGTCCTCTTGTCACAAAAAAAAAAAAAAAAAAAAAGAAAAAAAAAAAGGGGGGGGGGGGCGCCCCATGGCATATACCCATAAAGACTTAGAAAGATGGTGATGTTGGGCATGTTAGTAATATGAGCCAGGTTTAAAACAAGCATTGCACTTAATGAAAATGTAGAGTCTGGCAGGGAAGCAATGTCATTCCCTTAACAGTATCACACTTGAAACTCAGTTTCACAGTGCAGGTTGTGTAGGCAGACTGGTGATTTCTTGTAGGCTCCATAACATATATGGGCTCCCTATATAAAATTTTTAAGAGTAATTTTCTTTCTTGTTGTTAAATAACAGGCTTCAGTGTGCCAGGCTTCAGTAATATTTGAAATCTGTGCAAAGCACATTTTGAGCCGTAACAGTGTTTATTTTCTTTATTCACACCAGTCTATGAGAGCCTGTTTCAAGACAGCTGTTTACAGCTGTTGAAGAGTCTGGTGCAAGGTGTATTGAAGTCTGTGAGGAGCTGTATTTTGATGTACAGAAGTGGAGTAAAAATTTGCATAGTTATGTATTGGCTGGTGTTCACTAAAACAATAGATTTGAATGGAAAAATGTTTGGCTGGTGTAACTCAGGTGTAGAAGACAGAAATTCATACCCCATCCCACTCTCTGTAATGGCAATTTCTGGAAAAGTTTCTACGTAGCACCCATAGGAAACCAAGATTTTTTAGTGACTTTCTTGAAAAAGAGGTACCTTAGTAAGCTACACCTAGGGATCTCTGCTCTCACTTATTCTCTCTCCTTCTCCTAGGGAACAAGGATTCACAGTATACTGTTATCCTTGCATAAATTGGCAGAAGTCTTTTTTTTAAATTTCCATTAAAAGACTGTCGTCTTAAAATAAAATTCCAGAATACAGTAGCAAGCACTTTTATTTTATTCTCCTTTTATTACAAATTCTTGGCATTTTAAAATTCCAGGGGCTGATACAGTGAGTATCTCATATGCTCTCTTCCTTCCCTATTACTCATAATGTAGCCCCATGCAGAAAAACCTCTGGAATCACAGAAGAGTCAGCTTTTCAAGAAGGACACAGTGGTTAGGCAATGTCTTACCTTTGTTATTCAAATTTACACCAAAACTGCTTCTGTTTTCCTCCTGAAGATGTAAATTTAACTAAACAGGTTCTTTTGCCTCATGCTGCTGACTCCATCATGGAAGAATCTTGCATGGTCTCTGATACTGTGAGCAGGTCAGCTTGCACGAACAGCTGGATCCTGTTTTGCAGTGTGAGTCCCTGCATATCCTCCAAGGGATGTAAAATGTCCTCTCTCTCTGCTTTGGCCCAGATGAAAAGGGAGTTTTATGATGAAAAATATCGCTTTTGGGTATGAAAACCCAAATTATCTTCAAGTTAGCAAAGTAAGGACCATGTTTAACTGAGTGGTTTGCAGAGCAGTGTAATGTCTCTCTTGAGGAACAGCAAAGAGAAGGAGCATCATTTCTCAGGATAAAGAAAACAGACATGGGTGCAAAATGTTAGTTGTTACCGAAATGTTGGTGTTATTATCCTAGGTGAGGAGAATATTTAGTAAATAGAAAGAAATGTTAAGCTAAAAGCTCCTTTGAAAGTCATGAAAAGAGCAAGAGTTGACGAATAAGGATTTTAAATCTAAGGTGTGATTTAAGCCAGTTGGGACAGCAAGTGGACACGTGTCAGCTGTACAAGGAGGAAGGTACCAAGGTACCAACATCCATCTGGAGTTCATTGCTTAGCTTTTCTCAGCAGGCTGGGAAGTTCCTCTAGCAGCTGGGTCTAGTAAGTGTTTTTTCTCTCATTTAGCCTCACATTCCAGTTTTGGGAACCAGGCAAACAGTAGGCATCATGTCTCTAATTGCAAAAGTAATTTAATAACTGTGGGAATAGGGAGGGAAGAGAACATGTGGGAGGGGAAAGAGGGATGGACCCCTTCTCATGTTCACTTATGAATGCCATAGCCAGAAACAAAGTAAGAAAGGCACTACTGGATCCAAACAAACCACGTTTCTTCAGCCAGTACTATTCATCTTCCTTTCTCTTGTCAGCAAAATATTTGCACTGTGGTGCTTGGAGGCACTCAGGGTTTGCCACACTGGGGTTGATGCCCAGTTTAGTTGGCCAGTTACACTTCGATGGAAGAGCTTTGGGCATCACTTGGTATAAAAAAGGCCAGAGTTAGTCACAAGCATAAGGGAGGCCTTTACCCCTGATCTTTGGATCCTTCAGCCCCATTACAAGGGTAACACATGAGAACTTAGAGAAGTGTTTGAACAATGGTGTTAACAGTCACTGATTCTGCACTTTGTGATATACCTTTCCCAAAGTGCCAATTATTCTCCTTGACTTCCTTCTTTAAAGCTGAAATTCTTCTTGTGCAATTCTCTTGACTGTAGTGACACTGCTGTAGAATTTTTTTTTGCTTCTACAGTGTTGAGGTGCAGAACTAATTTAAAGAACAGTGCACCTGGTTGGTTACCTTGAATGCACAAGCAAGTACTGGAGCAAATATCCAAGCACAGGATCCCAAAGAGCTTAAAGCATTCAGTATTAGAAATGTGTCTAAAGCAAATGCATCCTAAAGCGATGGGGAACAACTGTTGGCTGACTAAGGAGTTCCACTGAGAAGTTTGTTTGAAAAGAGTGTAGATGTCTTGCTGATTTACGCATAGTCTCATTCGACCATAATGGACTAGGTGTCAGGTTTAGAATGGATTTCATGTATCCAGCTTCCTTGGAACATATTTTCTTCATTTTTCTATGATTTAAGTATTTTATTTTTCTGCACCCTAAGAGTACATAACAGCTACTGCTTTTCCATGGCAACGCCTGTTTCCAGAATTTGTCATCTGGTGTTTCATGTTTTTCTCTCTCTTCTTTTTTCCCCTCCCTCTTCACCATCTCCCCCCAGCAGCTCTAACATTGCTCATTCTGCATCCATTTTGACTTCAGTATCTGAATGATGTTTTCTTTACTGCACATCAGATATTTCAGGAGGTCTGTATTCCAAGTAATTTGCAGTTATGCAGTTGGTTAAGTTGGCTGTATTCCTCTTTGGAAGGAGGACAATACTGCTTCTTATGAAGTATTAATGAAATACTATAATCTTACAATTTTTGCTAGTATGGTATTTATTTATATGGCATTATTTTAATTTTTTTTTCTGACTAAAACTGTAAAACATCTGCTCTTTAGACAGTGTAAATCATACCAGCCATAATTCATTTAAAAGACTAGGCAGCTAGTAACTTCTTGTCTACAGTTTAGCAGCCTTTACAGTTTAGCATTTTTGCTTATTTTTTTCTATGGAAAAACCAGAAAATGGTAAATTTCTAAGCAAAAGAAACATACACATAAAAAAATGGCATGCAAATAACTGCTAAACAATGCTTTTTTGGTCCTCTTGCTCTTCCTCCTAAGTTTCTCCCTATTGCCATTTTACAATTACTAAGTCTTTCCTGTTTTAATGTGGTTTTGTTGGTTTTTTTTTACTGTTGCCATAGAAACTGCAGTCATGAGGGTAATACAGTGTGGACATCTTACCAGGAGCAGTAGGATACTGGTAGCAGGAAGAGTGTTCCCTTGAGCTTAAAGGAATGGGCTCTTACACCATGGGAATTCGAAGACCGTGAATTAGTTTCTGGCAGAAATTGTGGTTAGGCAAGGATTTCTCTAAGACCAGATAGGCAGTCTTTGGCCACGGGAGACTTCCAAGTCCTCTAAATTGTCAGGTATTGAGGAAAATTGGATCCCATCTGGAGCCTGTAGTTGACAGTGCAGTTTCTAGGCTCCACAATCTCTATTTCCTGGGGAGTTGTCATGTCTATTATTGATAGACCAGAGAATCAAAGAGGTGAGAATTCAGCTGCTAAGAGTCATGTTGTAGATTAAAATACCACAGCGTTTAAAAATAAATAGGAAGTGTGCTAAAATTCTGACTTGGCAACAGCAACTCATCATCAGTAGAGTTGATGTTCTCTAGGAGTCAAATGGGGTTGAGTTTGGCTCCAGATTGCAGGATTTTTTTTTTGAAATAAACACAGATCTCAGCACCCTTTTAGCCTGTTCTGTAAAATGAAAATATTATCCACATTTTTCCCCTCAATTTCTTTTCTCATCCTAGGCACTGAAAAAATTAAGAAAGCCCAACACAAGCAGAAAATTAGAAAATACTTAGCTCGATGTCAGTAAGTCGTAGGCAAAGCAAGTAATTTGACCCCTCTGACTGTGAATACTGTAACTTCATTCCTATAAGGCTGTTGTGCGCCTCCTCAGCAAGTGCCTGTTCTGCTAGCACGATGTTACATTACAGGACACTAAAGTCTGTGCTGTTCTCCCTGTGTACTACCTGAGAAGAAATTGTTGTTTTATTACAAGTTACTAGGTGGGTGTGGTTATTCATATGGATTATGAGAAGGTATTTCAAAATCGTGCTTGACAGTCGGGAAGAACAAGTGTCTCAATGCAAACCTAATACCTTCGTAGTAAGCATGTAAAATTGGTTTTAAGATATAACTTGTTTTTCCTTCACATAAAGCTGATGTGGGATGCACATGTAAAGAACCTGTGTTTTGTTTTTTTAGATTGTGTTTGTGGAACAAGCTGACCAGCTAGAGGAACTGGCTAAGACGTGGGGGTTCAAAACATCTGACATAAGACAACTGAGTAAACAGTATGTATTTTGTAAAGATTAATTTTGGCAATTGCAGTTTATTCTTTGAGTGAGGTAAAGCAAATCTTTGGAATACATTTTGGCAGGAAGCACATTAAATCCATATAATATCCATAAATGTAATGGGCAAAACTCCATTTCAGTGCAGTGAGATCTCTTTACCCAAAGGTGCTTGTGCTCTGGAAGGGGCTCGAAGGATGGACAGTCCATGTTATTTTTGCATTCCTTGGTTTGGGATGGCAGACGTGGCTGAATTGTATACTGCACAGAACAAAATGCCATATTTACTTTTCAGGCATAATCAGTTCTGTGCTCACAGAAGTAAGTGCCATTCTTTCTTGAGATTACATTTTATATCCATTTTGTTAGCAGTGGGCTGTGCCTAACATGAAACTCTAGACACAGTAAATGTAGGTAACACTGACACTGCAGATATGAAACTCATTTGCTTGGACTTTGACACATTCAATAATAAAAACTAATACAATTAGAAGATTTAAATTTTCTAAACACAGAGCTTCTGGTTTCTCACTATACTGCAGCTAGAGCATTTCTTTATTCTTCAGCCAGTGAGATCCCCCAGCTTTATGATGAAGTGAAATAGTTTTGGACTGTATCTACTATGCTTTGCATGTAGTAGCACTGGGAGCCACTTGTGGCTTAGGATTGAGAGCTGCAGCATCCTTTCAGTAATCAATTGTTAAACAACTTGTATGCTTTGCTGAAAGGCTAATCATGTAGTATATATGACTCATCAGATATTTTCTTCACTTGAAATAGCCCGAGGAAAATGGAAGGTGCTGAGAATAAGGATCAGGTTGAGGACGATTTTTCAGCATTTACAGCCTGCAAGAAAACAGAAAGAAGGGGTACTAGAAAGAGATAAAATTCAGTTCATTCAGGAGTCAGAGAGAAGGAAAGAGGAGTGAGAGAAATGTTATGCAGTAAGGAGTTTCAGCACAAAACACAATAGTCATAGCAACTTCCTAGTAATGTTGATATATTCATTCCTGTTATTGCATGAACATTACATGACAACATATAGTTTTACAGTTCCATTGTAAATATGCCTTTCCTGTCAAGATATTGAGCAGAGCTTTTTTCACCACTGCCTGTGTCTGCATTTTTAGACACACTGTCTGTTCTTCCATTAAACCTTGAAATTAATTGATTTTATATATCCATATAGACATATAAATAATGTAGAGGAAAACTGGCATATAGAAAGCCACATTTTGTAAATATAATGGTCTGGAAGCTAGAGGTATTCCATATATATCCATACTAGAAAGCAAGACTGTGTACAAATCTCTTTTTCAGGTGGATTCTTCAGTGGAATAATTTTAGTTATTGCGAAGTCAGTTTGCCTTTGTTTGTTGGCATTTAGGGTGGGTCAGTACTGGAGACAATTGGATTCATCATGCTCTTACACTGTTTTTCTCACAGTTAGATATGTGTATTTTGCTGTGTAAATGTATTACTCAACTGCTTCCTACCAAAAAATGGGTACGGGTAGAGGTACAGCAGGAGTTAATAGGCTGATGCTGGAAGACACAGGTTAATCTGTACTTGTTGTTTACTCTGGTGGATTTTACTGAAGTATACTGTTTAAAATGAAACTACTTACCGTGGAGAATTTTGAGGCGTTTTGGATTATTATAATTTTATTTTCTTTCCGTAGTGAATTCTTCATGCCAGGATTGGTTGATACACATATTCATGCCCCTCAGTATTCATTTACTGGTACAAGAGTAGACCTGCCTCTTTTGCAGTGGTTGACTTCCTACACATTCCCAACAGAAGCCAAATACCAGGACAGTGGTTTTGCAGAAGAAGTGTATACCAGAGTTGTTGTAAGTCTTTCAAGCGACATTTATCTACTCGATGACATTAATTTTTATGTAATATAGGTATGTTTTCAGAAGGTTAGCAGAAAGAGTAGACCGTGTTTTACTGTCATGGAAACCAGATAAAACCAAGACAGCCACTGTTCTAATTGCTAGCCAAGCTTGTCTGTTACTAGTTTCAGTCTCGTTCTGTTGTTGCTGGCAGTAGAGTTCATTTAATCACAAGGTTAGCAATGAACTGTTTATTACATTTTCTGAATACAATGACCAACATTCAAGACTACTCCCAGAATTAGTACAGCCAGCAGGTGCAGACAACCTCAATGCAGAAATAACAAAGCATAGAAAAAAAAAAAATTCAGGGGATGTATCCTTGGCTGCATAAAAATCCTCTATTATGAACTCATCTTTTGCAAAAACCACAAGAAAGAGAAGATGTTTCCCACAGACGACAAATCTAGGGTGTTTTGGAGTAGTAAAGGAAGACACTGCTGCTGAGGTCCTTGTAGCAGGAATGTCTTTCACTGCAAAGCCTTTAGATGGAGTCTCTCAGTGTTATTGTGGGACAGAGACTGAGCTAGACTGGTTCTGAGCAATATAAAGACTTTAAGGCCCACTGGATGGACAGTAAGCAGCTAGGTCATATTGCAGAGTACTAGTTCTGTCCTATAACTGAAATTTATCCTTTAATATGTGAACTGAAATATCTTCAATAGATTAAATTGTTTGGCCAGCATAATTTGCCTTGAATTTGTCTATTACTGTGACAGCATCTGTTGTCAACATAACAACAAAACAAATCTGAAATAAACAGTTATACTGAAATAAATGGTTAAACTGCCACACACATTTAAAAAGAAATTACTTGCTGCATTCTGACATGATAAAAACATGTGAGAGCAGCTTGGTCATAAGCTCTAGTGACAAACACACATGCCTTCAGCTGCTTAAAGCATAGAGGTGGCTTCATCTTTGAGGTTGTGTGCCCCCACACACTGTTACAGTGCAGACTGCGTGACCCCGGCACAGCTGGAGAGCTCACCGTGCAAGGTGTCACAACATCACCTGGAAAAGAGCTGCCAGCGAGAGGGGGAAGTTAGTTGTGGGAGCCTGAACACAACAGTTAGGCTCTGCCCAAGTGAATCAAATAGAACAGGGTCAGGAAAATATCTTCACCCACAGAAGGTGCAGCATACCAGTCACTCTGCAGTGTTTGATGGGGCCAATAATAACCTTCAACTGTTAGAAACAGGACTAAACCTGCACAATGCAGGACTAAACCTGCACGAGTGGATGTTTTTTCATAAGTATCATTGTGCTTTTGAAATTGTAATGAAAACAAAGTGGATTTTTTCAAATCAAAATCTTTTTTCCACCAAGTATACTCAGCAAAAGAAACAATTTAGGAGAAATTTTCCTGCTTTTTGCTGGAATCTCCTCTTCGTGCTGATGATTTGGAAAGCGAATGTTTTTAGATTTCATTTAACAATATTGTTAGGATTTCAGAAGTAGAGAATTCTGAATTTTAAAAGCTAAGAAAGACAAAGGCAACTTGTCTCAGTAATAACACTGTTATTTTTGAGACTAATTTTTGGAGCTGTTAAAGATTTTCATTTGAATATTATAAGGAAAAGACAGAGCTTGGCTTCATGTTTGTCAAATAATTAGCTCTAGCTTTTCTCAAACATTGTGTTGGATGTTCCACCTTCTATCTCATTGAAAAAAATTAAAGAAAATTCTCAAATTACTTGGCAGTCAGAATCTAAAAATATAGTTTATACTTGTATGTTGGAAAAGTAGTCAATATAGCAGTCAATAGCTTGAATCAGTCCCAAGGACAAGAGAAGCTAAAAATTTCATCATGAATTAATGGAACTAAAATAGGTGGTCATTTACTATTATGTTCCCGAAACGTAATATGAAGAGGTGCCAATCACCATTTCCTTTCAAAAGGTATATTAGATAAATAATTATCTCATAGTCTGAGTGGTTGTGCTCAGTTTACTTGTACAGTAAGGTTGTTACTTTGGAACTGGGGACAAAAAGGGTTTTCAATACATGAACACCGGACTTATTTTTCCAGCTAGATCAGGTAGCTAAAAGAAATGTTCCACCATGTTCCCCAAAAGCCTTGCTTTGCTAATGCTAGATAAACAGTGCTTCACTGTGAAAATTGGAGAGCCTTTCATGACAAGGAAATAACAAAAATGACTAGTTGTTTGTATTTCTGAATATAAATTTGAGTATTTCCAGTTCAGGGGAAGAAATATAGACATTTCTATGGGTTTAGCCATTACAAAAATTCTGTGAGGAATTTTTTGTATTTCTTAACACTCAGAATTAAAAAAGCTATTATGAAATTAAAAATCTATATTTTTACCTTCCCACTTCCCTGCACAATTTCACAATAGCTAAGTGTTCTTGCAGTTTGAAATGAGACTGCCTGTTCTGCATTTTGGCAGCTTTACTGCTTTTTTTTTCCAGACAGTTGAAACTGATTTCTTTTTTTAGAGACGAACTCTAAAGAACGGCACGACTACAGCTTGCTATTTTGCAACAATTCACACAGATAGTTCTCTTCTTCTTGCTGAAATTACAGGTAAGTCTAAAAGTGAGTTTTGAAGGATATTGTGTGGATCATGTTAGTTGAAGGAAGCAATGTTTAGGTGTTTTAGAATAGCTAGGGACCTGTCTTTCTCCTAATTTGTTTTCTATTCATTGTACCTGTCACACTGTGTCCCCAAAACCTGCCTGTTACCCATGTTCACTTAAGCACCTCTGTCCTACTGTTGCTTCTCCTTGTCTCTTCACTCCCAAACCTGCTGCTGGCTGAGCTTGAATTAGGTCTGCTGGACCTCTTCTCCAGCTTCAGTTCTCTGCTGTTTCTATCCTCTTGTTATTTGAGGTTTAAAAGAAGTGAATGACAAGAGGCCCAGTCAGTGCATGAATTTCCTGATACTCTGAGGTTTCAGCTGATAATCAATGTTAAAAATCTTCACACACCCTCTGAAACTGGAGAAGTGGAAGCTGCATCAGAATCTTATCCTTCCCTTCTGTTCACAGTTGCAAATGCCTGCTATAGTTCTTGCAGGATGTCTCAAGTCTCAGACAACTCCCAAAGCAAAGAAATTTAATAAGAACCTCAGATTTCATCAAAAATTACCTAGTCTTTCTGATTTAGGAGGAAAATTTTGAAGCCTTTACATTCAACAACTCAAATAGTAAAATTGGACAAAGGATCTGATTTGGAAACACATTTCACAGGCTAGAATTGAATATTATATGCATGTCTTACACTTGAGTTCTGATTTATTCATCTAGGATGGGTAAATCTCAAGAAAGAGGCTAGAATAGATCTGGAAATTTCTCCCTCTAACTGCATGTGGGAGGCATGTTAGCAATCTTGTTCCTTTCCCTTAAGGAGACGTGGTTTGCTGAGATCTTTGTGCCGTTTTTCATCTCCAGGTAGTCATCTACTACAGCTACTGTACTTTGATGCTTGTATTTCTCATTGTCTTTATCACAGCCATCTTCATATACTACTATTATGAATTCTGGTTGTGGTTAAACTACAGTGATCTAGTTCTCCTTTATTAAGTTGGGTACTAATGTAGAAGACGGCTCCTATTTAAGTGTTGTTTGTTTACTTATTTCCTCTTTTCTTTTTATCCTTAAAAGTCACATGAATGAGCCCAACTTTGGGCTAAGAAAAGAGTCTGGTCTAAATTCTGGTCTAAATTCTGGTCATCTTAAATGAAGCTGGGTGGGGTAGACTTTGGTTTTTATCTCAGTACAAGTTTTGATAATGGTTTCTGAGAACCAATGATTCTGAGATTTTTATTCTAATGCATCTCAACAGATAAATTTGGTCAACGAGCATTTGTTGGAAAAGTCTGCATGGATATGAATGAGAGTGTGCCACAATACAGAGAGATTACTGCTGACTCTGTCCAAGAGACAGAAAGGTAAAATGATAAAACTGATGGCATAACCTTTTAAAATGAGATTTTTCATACATCTGAAAAGCTAATGTGAATCTCTCTTATAGGTGCGAATTTATTAGCAACAGGTTTTTTTCTTCCAACAGTACTGTCCCCGATAGTCCTGGCAATTCCTGCATATCCAGTTGCTGCACAGCCCAAGTGGCATTGCT
>VYZQ01066026.1:46568-58513 GCA_013400655.1 Mystacornis crossleyi
TTTCATGGACCTGGAAGCAGCAGAACATTTTGCACTTTTTGCAAGGCTCAAACAGGTTGTCATTTGCCTGAAGCCATTAAAATATCTTATTTCCCTGTGCCAAGGCTGATAGACATGGTGAGTTGGAAATTGCTGAAAGATGGTGTTAGATTCAGGGTTCACTAGACTTTAAAAGAAATGTTGTGCAGCTAACACCCTTCCCTTGATCCAGCACTGGTTTACAGCATCGAGTTTCCACCTTTTCCTCCTTCCTGTATAAATGTGCTGTGTGGTATGAAGAGGATGGCAGAAACTCTATGACAGGGCCTAGAGGAGAGGAGAGAAGCAAGAGAAGGGTATTTCCTTCCTCCCCACTGGCCCTTGTGTATGTAAAACCTAATTCTTAAAACAGATCCTTTCTGACAGAAAAAGAGTACAACAAGAATATGGAATGTTGCACTCCTAGTAAGAACATGAGAGGAACAGGCAGTACAGCTGGCACCACTGTCACCCTTCCCACACACAGTAATCTCATTTCAGAGACGTTTTGTGAATTCCTGATGATGTGCATTCTATGTCTGGGCATAGACCGGTGATGGGGATATAACAGCATACAGTCACACCATGACAGCACTATCAGAACTTTATGTCCACGCACAAGTTTAAAAATTTGCATTAAACTACAGACATACGTAAGCTCTGACCTCAGTGAATTTAAAGCTTGAGTGCAAGTGGATGCACAAAGTTCAAAATATCCCTTTAGATCATCATTTATACTCACTTCTGTTATTCACATGAGTACTCAGAACAGTTTTTTCATAATTGTCTTGATAAACATTCAGATATTGTGGTGACAAATGTGGGATGCATAGATGAACTACACGATATTATTAATAGCAAGAATAAGCATTTGTAACATGTTTTCTAAACCCAAGATTACCATGCAACCTCAATATCTTCATAGATGCAAAGACCATGAAAATTTCAGCTGCCCTTCTCCTGGAATGAGGTCACAAAACCAAGGTATTAGACATTACCAAGAATTACCTCATAATAACCACAACAGCCTTTTAAAAACACTTAAAAACATCCATTTACTCTAGAGGCCAAGAACAACAGCATGGCCCCACTGCTTTTTATGTCTTTGGCAGAGCTCAGGAAAGATCAGCTGGACACTGTTGCTTGTCTGCCAAGACAGGGAGTACAATGATGAGCACCTCCCTTGGCCTTGAGGATTCATCTGCCAGCTCTGCCCCTCTCTGGAGCAAAGGAAGACAATGCTGACTGCTTGCAAAGGTCTAAGCAACTTGCTCTCACAGACGGTGAAAGACTGCACACTATTGCTCGCTTCTGTAATGTTTTTGCTGCTTTGGGAGAGTTAAACCTTTCTGCAGGCATAATTTAACCAACCACTTCCAGTCTCAACAGCATGTGAAGACTTTTATAAAGAGGATCCTTGCCTGTTCAGTAAGCACTACACCCTGGTTACTAAAAATGTCTATATAATTGTTTGGGGTGGTTTTGTTACTTAGGCAGGTTTCTGAACTGTTAATTGTGATATTAGTGCTAAATGCACTGAGATGTCTCTTGCATTTACTGAAATTGTGACTCACTGAGCTGACTAAATCTCTACATGTTTAACTTCAGAACAAGGCTGAGCTAATGTATTTCCAAGTGGTATTTGATAAGCAGATTATTCCACTGCCTACAAAAATCCACACTAATAAGTAGACAAAATTATGTATGAGAATGATTTGCATGGCGTCTCTCACTGACATAAATAGCTCCCACACTCCTCTCTGCATTTCCCTTGGTCTATTAACTATGCAGAGGGTGAGAACCTTGAAGCAACCACGGCCTCAACACTGTATACTGGACTTTGAAACTCCTATTTTAACATTTTATCATATCATCATAAAAACAGAACAAATACTCTTATCTCTTATTACTGGTGATTGCATGACAATTCACCTAAACATGACATAAAATTTCTTGTTGCAAATCTTTACAAAATCATAAAACAGGAAAAAAAAAATACTCCGCCTTTTCTCACAGGTCAGATCACATATGGGCAAAATTCATATGGAGGGATTATAAAGAACAATCATACCGCAGACTTTACACCTTCCTTGTTGTTAAAGGAAAAGCACTGCTTTGAAAATCAAAAAAGGGACGTGAACCACAAAGCTCCCTCAGTGGACGATCCACATGGCCGCTTGCAGGGCTTTGTGCAAGCTTTTGAGGCTCGTTGGTGCCTCACCTCTGAGCACAGGTAAAAGTGAAGGCAGCATGTCTTGCTGAAATTCGGTCTTGCCTGGCATTTGCAGTGAGCATGGGGGTATGAGACTGCTCATGCCTGAACAATGGTGATGAAGGAGGTGCTGTCCTCCCCTCATGCAGGCTCAGCTCTGCCTGATGACTTTGAAAATCTTCCCTATCTGATAGACTCTTGTTGCAGCATCCTGGGGACCAGCAGAAGCAGTGTGTTGGGCATAAATACTCATCCCCTCCATGGTGCCCTTGGTAGGGCCTGGCAGCTGACTGCACCTGCAGTGAAACTCCACATCCATCATCGCGGTGGTGGTGTGGCACAGACAGCCCCAGGGCACCACGCCCCGCACTTTTGTCTTACTCAAAGTCCTTCTGAGCTCTAGGGTTTAGCAGTATATGGTCAAAGTGATCTCATTGTGCCAGAGCTTGGCACTATCACCACAGATAAAACAAACACACCTGCCTAAAATATTTATTTGCTCCTGGAACTTTGTTCTTGGGCTAGCCAGTGTGACTGACAACTTCTTTAATTGAAAAAATAGGGTCGTTTTACCCTTAGCTTTTAGCCTTGGGAAAGGGGGTCCTTAAGACACCAAGTAGTTTCTTTTATTTTAGTATTTTTCTGAAAGCAGTTTCCTTATACTGGAATTCCTTGTAAGTACCCAGGGAGGAGGAGGAGGAGGAAAGAAAAAGGCTGTTATTTAGATGCTAAGTCACTGAAGGGAGAGGTCTGTGGTGGTGCGAGGATGTGTTGCTAGGACGGTGTGGGCTGGGGTCGGCACTGCAGCAGGTGTGGCTGAGACCCCCACAGCCCTGCCAGCCAGCCCGGGACTGCTGCAGTGATACAGGTGGCCCAAACTGACCTCTTGAGAGGCATTGCAGGGGGGATTCCTACTCACATTGGGATGGCAGTTTCAGGGAGCATCCTGCAGCAGGGAGACCCTGCTGGGCTGTCCCGGACACCCTTCCTCTACAGCTGACTTTTGTGAATCAGACTTGCCAGTGGGACCTGAGGCACAGTGAAGACTGTGGTTAGCCCCTGATCTTATTAAACTGAATCAAACTCCTGGGCTGGTTGTGTTTCCACATTTGTGGGCAGAGAGCGGCTCTTTCCTTGAAGCAGGAAAGAAAAAAGCTGTAAAGTGTGCTCATGGCTGTAACCCTGCAGTCACAGAAGGTTTTGAAACACAAAAGCATATACCTGATCTCTGCACATAAGGCTACACTTCTCTACACACAGCTTTCAGATGACTGAGGTGGGAGAGTGAGGGGCAGGGATTTCAGATCCAGCTCTCACCTAGAATAGAGCTGGGCAGCAAACAGGTGTGTTTGAACAACAGACTTTTTTAAAACACAGTGACTGGGTTTGGGAGAACAGAGATTTCAAACAGTACTCTTTGTCTGTACTCCACTTAACAAAATTGTGTTTAGGTAAAAACAACAAACGTAAGTTAGCAACTTAACTGACATTAGTAAAACATTCCCTGAAAGAAATACATTTAGCAGAAAAAGAAGTGGAAGTCACCCTGACTGCTTAGAACTTGCAGTCCATAGTGGCATTCTTGCTTTCAGCTTTTTTAAAAATAATTCTCAGTTTGTAGCCCAAACAAGCATACTACCTACGCTGCAGGCTGTGCATATATTAGCTTATTTTCTTTGGCACTAAAAGGGTCTGCAAAGATATGCTCTTGGCATAACCTTTTACCACAGTTAAAAAACACCACACACACACACATACAAATCAGCTTTTCAAATTATGTGAACTGTTTAGAGAAAATCAGACATGTTTGCTTCAGACTAATAAAGTGCCATCATGAATGGGGATGAAATGAAAGACAAAAGAGCAGCCAAAACTTGTGCAGGAGTTAAGTTACAGTGACAGTGTTCCTGAGGTCTGGCAGCAGAAGTGTACGGGTATTCGTGCCTCTTGGTGCTTTTCTTGTTTGGCATTGGTGTGACAGTTGTTTCTTAAGCTGAAGTGGCAGCAATCAAAGAATTTTAATAGCCTGATGAGGACCGAGTGCGGTGGTGGGTGGATTTTGGCCTCCAGAGAAGCATACTGGAGTTCACAGACCTTTTGGGGCAGTATTTGCTGTAAGGTAAATATAGAAATGGCAACTCTAGGTTTCATCTGGTTTTGCCCACCACCACATGGTGGAGCTGTCTTAAGTAGTGCCTGTTCAGGCCTCAGCTAAGGGGTTGCTGCTCCTCCCCTGGCCCTCGCTTATACCACTCTGGAGATTGGGGGAAGCAGGGATGCCACAGCAACACTTGAAGAAGCAAGGAGAGCTGTGTCCAGAACCTGGCAGTGCTGCTTTTCATGGCCAAGGGCAGCTCAGAACTCAGATATTGCACTCCTCTTGCTGAAAAGTGGGTTTGGTCAGTGCTTGGGGCATCCCTAGATGTTGTACATCTGCTTCTGGTAGCGTTACTCACCTACCCTCTCTGAGATCTATGATACTGCTCTTTACAGTGTGGCTTTTTAACTCGGATCACTTGACCAAAAGCAAATCAGAAAGGAATTGCACAAGTTAGGCTAAAATTAGTGCTGTAGGACAGTCAAGCAGCTGGTGGCAGCAGGCTGGTAACAGGGCACGGCTGGAGCCAGAACTACAAGACCGTGTCCTCACTGACCCCTTCCGTCCTTTGTCCTCCCCTCTGTGCACTGGGGACGGCAACTCTTACCCACCAGCATGAAGGGCTCTGGGAAACGAAGAGGCAGAGTCAGTAAAAGTCCTGGTGTTATTATTCACTGATATAACCTTTGGTCTCCAGCAGCTATTTGCAGATTGAGTGCTACATGCCTCTGTTTACTGAAGGCTGGCCAACTGAGAAATGACTCTGTGCTGAACTGTGATTCAGCCTCAGCAGATGACAAATGCAACCACCCCTGCTCAGGTGAAACGATGAGTAAATTAACTTGAATCTCAAGGCCATTTCCTAACATAGTACAATTTTCGAACTCTACCTTAGAAAATGTTGCTGAGGAGCAGTGAACTACTACTGTTGGACCTTTATTTATTGGCAGGTCCAGACATGCTATTACTAACTAGTATCAGCAAAGGTATCACCTTAAATGCAAAGCTGTTTCTGCAGCCTGCAGGTGCCAGGCTCACACTCAGCCAGCAAACCTGGAAGTCACAATGGCAAATGCTAATCTTCCCATCACTACTGTGCTTGAAGCTACCAGCCAAACTGTTTCAGCACTGAGACCAAAACCGTGATTCCCCAGCAGTGTGTGCAAATCTGTGTGTAGTGGTCTCACCTCTCCTGCCTGCCTGAGCATCATCCTCACAACAGACCCAGCACTCAGTGAACTTAACCACAAGCTGCTGTGGTGACTGAATTGACAACAAAACATCCAAGACTTTGGTCATACAAGGTCAGTCAGGAATTCTAGTTGAAATACACAAATCTGTATGGGTATTATCCATCATATGAGTCCAGCAATCAAAGGAACCAGCTCAGTTTCACTCTGAAGACTGAAACCAGACTGAAAGGGATCAAGATTTTTCCAGGGTCATAAATCTACTTTCCCCTCATAAATCCCATGCTACTTAAAATACAGCTAAGTAAAATCTACTTTAGCCTAATCCTGTTTAAACCTAATCTGATCTGGTCTCCCAGAAGCATTATCAAAGTCAAATAGTCCTGTACACAAACTGTTTCACAGTCTCCCTTGGTAACTCGGGGTACAGTCATCATGCACCCAACTTCTTACTGATGCACTGAAGAAAACTTCAATCAAATCTAAAAACGTTTTCCTCTCAAGGGAAACCCTCATCAGAAAATGATACAGGTTGGTTGGGTTTTAAACAATATATATGTGCAGTGGTAAAAAGTACATGAACTACAATGAGCAATAGTGAATTAAATTGATTTTCTTTTTCTCACATCTATGCTACAATCTCAGTGATAGTACCAAGTGAAGATTACAGTGGGACTTCATTTTCTTTTGCTATATTGGAAAATCGTTAACCAGGCAAAAATATTAGAGATAGGGATTGTAGGTCTCCAGAGGTGAAAGGTGTGAGCTGTAGGTAGCATTTTTTCACCTACATGCTTGCCATGCAATAGCTTGGCAAATGCTTTCTGCTTCTAACACCTCTCACAAGATTATGCTAACAATGTCAACAAACATAACCACCAAATGCTTTCAGACAACAAAATACCTTAACTACCTGTCAAAACTGCTATCAGTGAAATCTGTAAATAAAACAAACCAGTAAAGATAAGTCCAAATACACAGCCTCTAAACAGGCCCAGCTAACATCTAATGACACCTTTCAGACACTGGATAAAGGGACTGAGAGATATGACTGCAACGGGAACATGAAGCTGACAGAAGAGTTCTGCAGTGAGCAAGGCCTCATACCAAATCATGGCTTCAGTTTATCTTTTTTTTTTTTCTTTATTGTAGCAATATTTATTTCTTTATTGTAGCAATTATTGTAGCATCTAGGACCTATAGGAAGAACGTAGAAACACATGAACCAGGAAAAGCCTAAAAGTGACTTGCCATCAGTAGTGCTCACCGACCTATTAAAACAAACTCAACCCCCTGGTAAAATCCCCAAAGCATTTTAAAAGTATTGATTATCCCTACTCAAACCAAACCATGGTGAGGATGGCTGGATATGGAGGAAGGTAAAATCAGTTCAGACAGCCACATTGTACAGCAGCTTAGTAGGCAGCTAAGGTGTCTTGAGTCCACTTAGGCAAGTACACTTGGCTACTATGCAGTCACTGACTCTATTTCCTTGGATTTCAACATTTTTCTTGAAACATGCCAGCCTTGGTGGTTCATTTAGCAAACTTAGCTCTGGTCTACCAAGAGACAAGATCATGCTACAGTGATAAGTGGCACACAACCCTCTCTGCATTAAAAAAAAAAAAAAAAAACAAACCAAACACACATAACCATTAACAAAACTAACAAAACAAACAAAACAAAGAACTTGATCCACAGTCACAGTCAGATAATTGAGAAATGTTGTCACCTGTGCATGGATCAAAAATAGCATCACAGAACAACAGTAGTAATCTAGCATTTACAGGCATCCCAATGGGAACTTGAAAGGAGGAGGAGGGTTCTGGAAGTGCGTTCTCTTGACACAGGTCATGAGTAACCTGTCAAATGCCTACAAAGAAGGAGGCACTTCACCCAGCAACCTTCGCAGATGCCTAAAGTTAGTTGAGTGAGACCTAACTCGCCTTGGACCAGGACTCATCGCACAATGATTAGAGAACCACAGAATATTCTGAGTTGGAAGGGACTCACAAGGATTATCAAAGTCCAACTCCTAGTCTACCCTGCATTGCTTGTACTTAAGGAAAAGAGTAGGTGTAATTATCCCTTTTATTTTTTGTTTTCTCTCCATAGTGAACAAACCTCAGATTGTGACTAGCAGGCTTATTGCTGCTTGGAAATAAATGCTGGTGAACTGGTTGTAGATACAGGGAGAAAAGAACTAGCACCACAAGGGGATTTAATAAAAACACAGATATCTTACTTAGGTGGTTTGACCCAAAGTAACACTCACCTGAGAAACCCAACTTCCAACACTGCTGCAACACTGGCCATGAGCTTACAACAGAAATACACACTGAAATGAAATTTGCATTACAAAAAGAATTTGTCATCTGCATCTTACCATCTAGTATAAAAGGCAAGTACAAAACAGCTTCTTCAGGAAGCTATGACACTAGAATTCTCAATTATCAACTTTTTTAAATAGTAGATTTTACCTATGCAAATAAAACAGTCAAGCCAGTGTCTTTGGTTGCCACTGTAGGTGTTGATTCTTGCATTTATTTCAGTACTCCCATCTCTACCCTTATTTTCCTTTAATTGATATAAAATCACAGACTGCTGATATTTTGCTAATTTTTATCCTACAGAACTCAACTTGTCATACCATGAGTGATCCAGTCTTTGGTTCCGTGTTATTAGGCTGATGTGCCCTTTCAAGCAGAAACGGTCTCTGTATTTCCTTTGGTGAAAAAAACCCCCAAACTTCAACTCTGCTTCTTTGGCCATCACTAAATTATTTCTAAAATAGGCAACTTATAGGCTGAAGTACTTTCTGCTAAGTGTTTACAGTAGATTGAGTGATAGGTCTGCAAAATGGCATTCAAAACTCTTTCTGTGGTGTTAACTCCCACTGTACTTGCAGACAGAACTTTGTTCCTGCACTATATTTTGACATAGTCGCTCATTATTCTTCCAGCTGAAGTTTTCTAACTATTCAGATGTGTCATATGTCAGTTCCAGGTACTTTCAGGTGTACTGCCAAAGCCCTTTGTGTCTCCTAAATCAGAAAGCAGTCCATCAAATATCCTGGGTGTTTAATTACAGAAAAAGATCAAGAAAGTCAGTAATACATAATTTGTAAGAAAACATATTCTTATGTCTGGCTGGCTCAGAAATTATGAACAAGCAGAAAAACCACACATCTGTAGATAGAACAGTTCCATTTGTGACAATCATAGCTACTTAACACACCTGGGTACCTGAAACAAACCAATTCCTTATTTGCTGTGTATTTCCTCCTTCAAGCAGATGCATCAGATGACACTGATGGAACACAGGAAAAATGACACGCATTTTGACTCATTACAGACACCAGACCTGAGTCAAATCCTTAAGTACCCTTTCAGTGACTAGGAGCCATGACAAATACAAGCATCTAAGACATTACACTTGTGAATAATGACCTTCTAAAGGAGAGTAACCAATGAACAATAGCATGTTTTCAGAGTTTATCATGAAGATAGTCAGGGCTTCTCGACCCCATGGCATCCTTATGCATCACAACCAGCAATCAGCCAAAGCAATGTGGCAGCTCATCAGCACTGGAACCGATACAGGAGGGCCATCCTTACTTCCAAATTCCAGGATTAACAGCAACAGCTGTAAGTTTGCCCAGAATCCTGTGGAACATGTAAGTGCACAGCCATAACATCACTTGGGGCTAGGCAAGTATTTCAGAGATTGAAGATTATCAGCTTTCCAGGACCTAGGGGTTTTCATTTACTCATGTATTTATATGGTCCTTTTTGTTTCCTAACCAAAACAGCCTCCATCATTTAGAAACGTTATTTAAAACAGAGTGAGACTCTTCCCAGAACATTGTGTTTATGTATGAGTGAAAAAAAAATCTCAGTCTAACAAGCAAATGTTCAATGATATGTTAAGTGATATGTGATGCAATTATGTTTCTTTCTTGGAAGATGTACCAGTGCAAGTCTAAATAGCGTCGCCACACACATAACTTTGCCAATACCTGCTCTTTACAAACAACCTTCCCCTCCTTTGTTTAGTGAGCCTCAACAGAATTAGAGCTCAGGAGTAATTATTCACACTCTATACACTATTAAAAGAACAAAGTTCTGGCCTGCTTGCAGACTTAATTTTGAGGACAGGCTCATACCCCACTTAAGTGTAATTTACACGCTACAGTTCACAGTTTCAAAGGAAAAAGGGATTTTTCATTCCATACTTTTCTGCACAGGTGTGCAAAGATCGAATATTTCTACAAGTGTTTGCAAGTACAACCTTTGTACAGAAAAAAAAATCAGATTGACATTGAGACCACCATAATCATTAACTAACAGTCTCAGTACTAGTACCAGTCTTAAACCACTTTAGCCAAGACAGAATCAAACCCAAACATCCAGCTACAGGGCACTCCCAGGTTAAAAAAAAAAACAAAACCAAAAGAACAACAAAAAAACAACATCTTATGCTTATGGAGTCACTGATGTTGCTTTAATACAAAAGGTAGAAATACTGTAATTTTGGTGCTTTAAAGCAGTTCCATGATGAAGCCCTAACATTCATCCAGGAAAATGAAGTCCCGGAGCGTGCCTGTGTTCCCTTATTGGAGGTATACACAGTGGCTGGAGTATTAACTTAGCATGATGACTATCAACTGACTGGTGGGATACACATTATCCATTTCTGATATAAGCAATTTTTATGGATTATCCAGTATTGAAGATGTCTTCCTCCATGGCAACATGTGCTGTGTACTGTGTCCTTTTCCTTCCCTCTGGAAAGGATAAACCAGGCATATTTACCACCTGTACTTGGCAGCTGACACTGACAGTAACTCTGCCCAGGCCTGCTGGTGAAGATGCAAACAGAATAGCTTAGTCAGTGTACTGGCTCAATCATGCCAGATCCACTGGAAATAAGTTTGAAGTTCATTGCTAATATTCTCCGTTGCTCCCTTTTAAAGCACATTGTTGTTTGCTGGCATTTTTGTCAGGTCATCAAGTAGTTACCTGTATTGCAGTTGCTCATGCAAGTTGTCTCAAGAGAAGTCAGTATATCCAAAGAAGGACATAGGCAAGCTTAAATACAAGACAACAGCCATAAGAACTTGTATTAAACTTTGCACTTAAGCCTCTACTAGGCCACAAAACCAATGCACTACTGTAAAAGGAAATATTTCCTTCTGTACATTATTTTTATTATTTACATAATACAATATAGCATAGATGCGGGATAGCTTATGTGCAATACATAAATATGAACTATCTGTACACATTTGCATATCTAATAACTCAGAAGTACAAAGTTAGAAGCGAAAACCTGATGCTTTTAATAGTGAAGTAAAAACCAAGACTGAACACTGGCAACAAAAATCAGGTCAGGAGTAGTGCCCTTGTGTACGTATGTAATTATTTACAGATGAGAACAGGCATTACCACAACACTAGTCTAAACCGTATTTGTTTATATAAAAAACACAAGTTTCATACATCACAAAAACCCCTTCCATTATAACACAGAAGTGATATATATTACCAGACAAGCATCAGTGAAGAATACTGCCTTTTCTAGAGTTGTTATTGTACAATGCCGTAGATAATGCAGCCCATGCAATACACCCAAGAATACTACAATCCTATACCCAAGTACAGTTAAAAATGATAAAGCAGCCCTCCAAGAGTGGTTCCAGCTACCACTTAAGTCTACAGCAGCCATGTTAGGTTTTCCATGCAGAACGGTGCAACTGTTACATTTAAAACTAGAAAAATTAACTCCTAATATTCTTCTGAACTTGGAACACACAGAATGTAACTAGTACATGAATAATAAACTGCTCTAATACTTCAGCAACTTATTTAGACCTGTGTTGCTTGATAAGAGATGCTGTGGTATGTCTAGAAACATTTGTAACTGTTTTTTGAAAACCAATCTTAAATTATTGTGCTACACAACATTTTTAGCTATGCAAGGAAAAGCAGACAACTCTGTTGTAGGCCAGTTCATAAGCTCCTAACAGAACATTCCCTTTGGGAACTTTTTTTCAAGATTCTAAAGTTAAAGTAATCTTTTCCAAAACAATTTCCTTCTCAAATCAAATATCTGATTTCTTCCACTTTTCTCAGTGCAGTTAAGTGACTTAAATATGGCATTGAAACTTATTTTACTGGGACGGTAGACCTCTCTACACAGCTAACATTCTGCTGGAAAACGAAAATGGAGTGTGGCAACTAAAAGTAGAACGAGATTTTAAATGATAGAAGTAGACTGCCAACTGTTTTGATGTATCCTTCTCCAAAACAGAAATATAACATTAGCCGAACATTAAATACCTCATGCACATCTCAAAAGGCAGAGCTGCTGTACACATGCAGACTGCATACATCTGTTTGGCACATGTGAACTAGAGTCTGTCCTCT
>VYZQ01066026.1:63614-92645 GCA_013400655.1 Mystacornis crossleyi
ACGTGGAGTGCTGAATCCAGCTCTGGGGACCTCAGCACAGGAAAGATGCGAATCTGTTGGGTAAACACCAGAGGAGGGCCACAAAGATGCTCAGGGGGCTGAAGCACCGCTCCTATGAAGACAGGCTGAGAGAGATGGGGTTGTTCAGCATGGAGATGACACGGCTCTGGGAATACCTTATTGAAGCCTTCCAAGCTTAGAGGGCTTACAAAACAGGGATAGATTTATACATGGGCAGATAGTGATAGGACCGGGGGAAACACTTCTGAATCACGAGAGAGAATTATATTAGATGTTAGGCAGAAATTCTTTACTCTGTGAGTAGTGATGCACAGGAACAGAGGGGTTGGAACGAGATGATGTATAAAGCCCTTTCCAACCCAAACGGTTCTACGGTTCTGTGCAGCCTTCTCCATCACCTTGGTCATGTCCCTTCCCGTCTCTGGCTCAAGACCTGCAAAGATTTACTTCACTTGAATTTTACCAGATTAGTTCTCCTACTACAATGCCAAAAACTTTAGGAACAACTGATTTTCAGAACTGGGCAGGCTTTTATTAACTAGTATTTTGGTCTTCAATGATTGCCTGTAGGCACTGTAAGATGCATTACCATCATGCCCAAGGATGACTATTATCCTAGCAAATTAACGACAAATACTAACATAATCCTGGTACTGGAGGTGGGTGCCTGAAAAACTCCACACAAATAGAGGCATTTCATCATGAATTTGGGAAAATTTCCTTCATATGTAGCCTGAAGATAAGATACATGAAGGGCAGCAAGGCCACTGATGGAACCAGTTAGCCACATGACAAAGTACAACAGCTACTCAACCTACACGCAGAAAGGTTCTACAAACTGGAGAATAAAGTTCTTCTGAGACCCTAAATTATTAAATCACAGTGACTACATCAGACTGCCACTCAAAATTAAAAACCACTCTAAGAAAAGAATGTTCAAAGCTCTAAGTAGTTTTTCTTATATAAAATGGTATGACTGCTTCAAAAAAAGCATGTGTATTATCAGTATTACAGAGATTTCACACTGGAAATGAATGAATATGATGTTTCAGTTGAAAAAAACACATTGAAAATAAATCAGTACTATTTTCTAACATTCCCCATATCAAAAGTGACCAGAAAGGGATTCAAAAGTAACAGAATAAAGTTTTTAGCAACTTCTCTGACTAAAGAAAAAGTCACCAAAATAAGATCTAAACACCTTAAACTGCAAGGGTAACAGGGGCACAAAATCTTGACAGCATAGGAAAAAAATTGATCTAAGGACCATGACTTGATGCAACGTAACTGCCAACTCCCACCACCGAAGAAATGGAAAAAACAAAACAAGAGAGAGAAAAGGTAAAGTCAAAAGTCATCCAAAAGACATTAGATGCACTTCTGGAGCTGAAACAGTAGTAGCAGTAGTAGTAAAAGTATTAGAAATAATACAATCCTTATACTGCAGCCAGTGCCAGCTGGCTCCAGGGCAGATGTGTTGCTGGCCAAGGCTGGGCTAATCAGAAATGATGGTAATGGGTCACTCTTCCACAGGTGGTCCCAGGCTGGAGAAGCTTGTCCTTGAAGGACTGCACTCATGGGAAGAGTGACCCATACTGAAGCAGTTTGAGGGGTGCTGTTGCCCGTGGGATGGACTCACACTGCAGCAGCTCTCAGGGAGCTGGTTCTTGTGAAATAGACTCATATTGGAGAAGTTAATGGAGAACTCTCTTCAGTGGGAGGGACCCCATGGTGCAGCAAGGGAACAACTCTTTTCCCTGACCAGGAGGAGCCTGGGGTGATGACCTGACCACAACACCCATTCCCGGGCTCCTGCACTGCTGGGGTAGGAGGTACAGCTGGAAGGAGGAAGGAATGGCAGGGGGATGGTGCTTTTAAGGCCTATTTTTACTTCTCCCTATGCTGTTCTGAATTTGTTAGTGTAATAAATCCATTTCATATCTCTAATTAGAACCTGTTTTGCCCATGATGGTAGTTGATGAGGGATCTCTCCCTTATCTTAACCCATGAACTCTTAGTTAAATTTTCTCTCCTCTGTCCAGCTGCACAGGGGAGTGAGTGAGCAGCTATGGTGGGTGCCTGGCATCTGGCTCAGGTCAACCTATGACAAGTGGTTACTATTAACTCAACTCTATTTCTTTTACACATCTTTTATTTCCATTTGAGTATCTGCTAAAATAATAATAAACCAAACAGAAGGGCGTCCACCATGCTTCACCAACTTGGTGGGTATATTGCTCTGATAGTGTAATACATAGAAAAGAAAGAAGTGCATTAAGTTTTGCATTTAATTCTGCTGCTCAGGGAGAGAGTCTTTACCCTCCTCCAGAGTAGGGTTCCTCCTGCAGGAGATTGTTCCCCATGAACTTCACCAGCGTGAGTCCATCTTATGAGCAACAGTTTTCCACGACCATACCCCCCATTCCTCTCCCTCTGAGCCAGTGGGGAAGAAGGGAGAGCTGGGACGGAGGAAGGCATGAAGGGAAAGTTTTTTTTAAGGTTTGTTTTTACTTCTCATTATCCTGCTCTGATTTTGTTAATAATAAACTCCATATTTCTAATTCAAGTCTGTTTTGCCTGTGACAGTATTTGGTGAGTGATCTCTCCCCGTCTTTATCTCAACCAATGAACCCTTTTTATTTTCTCCCCCCTGTACAGCTGTGGGGGGGAGTGAGAGAGAGGATTTGGTGGGTGCCTGGCTTCCAGTCAGAGTCAGCCCACTACAACAAGTTACAAGAAAACAACAACACAAGTTACTGAGTTACATCTACCATGCCCTTCTTCAAATGTTAAAATACAGTTATTTAATTGTCTTAGCACCAGGTTTGTTCTGAAGGTGCATCTAGGCTGCAACCTCAACCTGCACAAAGAAGAAAAAAACCAAAACCTCAATAAAATCAAGAGAAACAAGCTTGTCAAACTTCATTGTTTTAATTTTTTCTCAACTTCTCCACCTTCCAGTCAGTTGTTTCAATTCCAAAAGCAAGCAAGTATAATTTTATGCTACAGACTACAAAAAAAAAATTAGTTTACCACATGTAATTCCTCTTTTAAGCTTTCTAACTTGTAAGGGAAACATATGAAAATTTCTTTTGCTAATGAACACCTGGCAAAAGAGAATGTGACTTCATAGTGTTGAAGATGGTCTACTACCATCTGGTTATGAAACTGTCCCTAGCATCAGGCTATGCTTACAGCTACACTGTGTTTCATTAACAACTCCATGATTGCATTACCTGAGAGAATCATACCTCAAAGAAAGTATTAACTTTTGTTGCTACTAGGTGATGCGAATTATTTACCATTGTTCCAGTTTGTCCTTGAAAGACCAACACATAATGGATGCTACTGGAAAAAAGGAAGATAAAAAAATATGCCTAGTCTAGACACACCAGGAATTTTTTTTATAAAAAGTCTAGGCCAGCTTCTCTTGCCTGCAAGACACAGAGTAATGTACCACTGAATATAGCCAACACTGTTAATTTCAGATGTCCAAAAAAACCCTAAGAATAGTATATAAGGACATTATCTTATGCTGTCTAGGATCTGTGCCAAACAATAATACTTAAAAGGGAACTTGGGCATTAGAGCAGCTGAGGCCGCGTCATGAATTTACACGTATGTTCTCTTAGGAGGTAGTTTAATCCTTCAAGTTTTTTTGAGAAGCATTTAAGTTCTCTGCTAGTTTTTCCAACCATCTCTACAGAAGCCTGTGACAGCTTTTACTGGTTTCAACCTCTGAGATAATTTACTACAATTCGTAAGTATCTTTGAGCTGCTTTGGATTTTTTCCCCCATTCTAATCAATAGAGAGCTGTGTGACCTATCATACAGCTGACCTGAAAAACAGGCTATATATCAACAATAACTGAAGATTTTCTTTACAGTTGGCAAAATGACAACAATTCTAAGAATAGTAAAATCATCTATTACCTCCTCACTACTACCGTTTTATGTATTCCTATTTCTTTCTTGACACATTCCAGTGGGATTTCATAACATGGCACAATGGGTAATGAATACTGAAGCAAAGTCTAAATTACTTTTCAGTCACATAATGAAAGCCTCTTCAGACGACATCAATTACAGAAATTTAATAACTGCAAAAATTCCCTCTCAGTCCATACATAATGAAAAACCCAATATATTGTGTAACTGTACTTCAGTTCGTGTCACAGAACCTTGACTTAGCATGACTTAAGAAAATGGTAAAACCCTCTGTACAAATAACGAGCAATTAAATGCTGTCAGACCAGCCTTTGCTGGCAAAGATAACTAGATAAAAATCACTTTGATACAGTGCTGAGTAGCATCTGCTGCCATTTTCATCTCAGTGACTTCAACACTAAAAAATGGATTTTACCTTCATCTTGAGTGAACAGACTTCCTATTACAGATCAGCTTTCAGTTTTCAAAACTATTTCAGAACTGGTAAATTAAATAAAAAAGTCTGGATTTGTTGAAGTACAAAACAAGTGTGTTACAATACCCATTTGAACAAACTGGTATGATTTCAATTGTTCCCTGGTTAGGTTAGGCAAGCTGCCCCTCCCTCTCTGCCTCACTCTAAGAAATACTTTACACGGTGAAGTTTTACTACTCCAGCTGCAACCATCCAGCGTGAGAATGAACTGTTAAACAGACAATTCACGCACAGCAATTAAAGCTGCAACTACTCTGCATCCCTGAAACAATGCATTGGTTATATCTACTGATCACTCAATTAGTTCAAGAACCCTCAGCAACTTCTGTTAATGTTTTTAAACCACATACTGTCCCTTTCCCAACAGCCTCACTCCTCTGTAGAATGGAATTTATTAAGCACCCATCTCCAAATACAACAAGCCATTCAGACTGCCATAAGTCAGCTGGAATTGTTCTGCTTGATAATATACAGAATCCCAACAGTTTGACTTCAAAACTGAACACCTTACCCTAATGCTAGAGTGCCTCACTTACAAAAACAAATGTTAGGGATCTAAAAAGCACCCTCATAAGTGTCAATTTTTTTACTAACAATTAACATATATTTTAAAGCTGTTCTAGAACTAGTCCTTTTTCTTGATTCTGAGGAGACAAGATTCAAAAGCATCCTAAGCACATTTCTCAAGACCATCAGAACAGAGGACGGCTACTCAGAAAGTAAACAAACCCTCCACTCGAATTAAGTCATTGGTTGTGCCCAGTGTCACTCTGAGAACATACCTGGCTCAGTCTCTGTTTTCGGTGTTAAGTCTTCTTCTCTTGAAATGCTCATTTCTGTCATTTGCTGCGTTACAGGCAAAGCGGCAACAGGCACATTTCTGTTTGAGCACAGTAAAACACATAATTTATGTCAGTTTTAACATTCATAATAAAACCTTGAACTGTCCAGACCCATTAACGAACTACTGGTTCAGTTACTACTGATAAGTTTTCCAGACCTGTGCTTCTACTATCTTCAAAACACACATTTTTACTCTATTTTAGTTTCCCTAGAAGAAAACAGGTAAGCCTGTAACAAATTATCTCTGTAGATAAATAAAAACCATTCTTTTTACTGCAGCACTACAACACCAAGTATCTGAATGATTTTTCAATTTACATGGATTCACAGAGCCCTGTCAAGTCACAGGTCCTTTTTCTTCTGCAGACACTCACTGCAACAGGGCAGGATTGCTGCAGGCCTTCCTGCACACTCACAGCTCATTCAACCCTCCCAGTACAACCTTAACTTTACCTTGTTTTTTCAGATGTGCTGCCAGCAGCACCTTCACAGTTGTTTAAGCTAGTATCTGCTCTCTGTGCAGATGCAGAATCTGAGGTAGGACTGTTTGAACCACTGGTTGTTCCTATGTAACAAGAATTTGACAAGTTATGAACAAATTGCAGAAAACACATTAATCAAATAGTCTCCTATACAGCTATGAACTGTCTGCATACAATCTTCACTGCTACCTCTTACTACTTTTTACTTAAAGACACTTTTTACTTAATAACCAAAATACAGACTGCATAAGAAGATGCTAACAGAAGAGGCTAAAATGGAAAGCAAGTTATGGTTGAATGCCAAGCAAACCAGAACACATTACACAGAAATGTATTTTTATCTTTACTGTGCTTCAAAAGCAGTATTCTCTTTGAATATTCATTCTTTCAGTTCAGCTTTCAGAAGTCCTCCTAAAAAATATTCTAGTATTCCTTGTAATCCTCTGTACATTTTATTTTAAAAGAAATAAAGAAACCTCCAAAAATCCCACACCCTTACCCATTGGGCTGATTCTACCACTATTCTGCTGTCGCTGAAGATGTTCTTTGTAGCAAACAGAACACATCCCATTTGTCCTAGGATTTCCATAAAATCCACATCCTGTACTACAAAGCATAGGCCCTGGGGTCTGGTTTGTCTCCTGAGTCATCTCGATGCTGTAAATAAAACAAAGAACTGCATTAGGAGCTGGCATGTCACCAAAATCAATTACAGGGTTAAAAGTATTAAGAATTAAAAGAATTATAAGAATGTCTGCTCACCCTGCCCCACCAAGTGATATCATAATTCTTAAAGAGAGTTATATGAATGTTAATATACCATTCAAGACTGCAATTTATTGCTAAGTAACATCATTATGAACCTTTAAGACAAGAAAAAGCGCCATCATACTAATACTGAGAAATAATATACTTGTTAAGCACTGAGCTGCATGTGCAGGTTAATTTAATTTGACAGCCAAAAAAACCTCCTTAAATATCAACCTCTGAGCACTAATAGAGATATGCAGAATAAGTAAGACCAAGTTCATACCTACAAAGCCGTTCTGGCAAATAACGTAGCTTATTTTTCCTTGACTCCAGCAGAATCAGAAGACTCCAGCAGAAAAGCCCTGCTTTTTCAGTGCCAATCTTGCATAATTTTCCACTAGAAGGCTAGTTCCACTATTAGCAGTACTGACTCTCACAATACTCTTCCAAGGGAGATAACATTAACAACTCCAAACTGTTGAGTACGTTCTATTACATAGCTTACACATTTACAAAAGAAAAAAACTTTTCTCTAATCAAGTTGTATAAAGACTTCTACGCCTCACCGAGGCAGTCAGTGCTAACTTTTGCAATGAATCGCATGCTGGAAATAAGGTTTTCACCTTCACTGCCTGTTAACCTCTGCAAAGCAAGGTTAGTAGAAAACTGCACAGCAGCCAAATCCTTGATTCCCAAGGGCAATAAAACTGGAACACAGTAATCATGCATTTGCTACAAATTAAGGACATGTAATAATATTGCACTAAAATTTAAATTTAGTAAAAGCTGTGCATATGGCATCTGAAGACATTTTAGTATAAACTTTAGACTGCTGTTCTCCTACTCAGAAACTGTCACAGTAAGAGATACTTGAGAGATGACGCTTGCTAAAAGTCAAAAATGCCAAAAGTGAATTCTTTACAGTGTATAGAAATATACCTCTAATTAAGAGAGGTATTACCCTGCAGGTAGTAAACTTTTATTTCCCTGGTACTACAACTGCAACTGACAGGTGCCTTTAGCTAAACTAAACTTCTGGGATTACAGTAAACCAAAACCAGGAGAAAGTAAACAAGCAAAATTCATCTTGCCTGCTGGTGGTCACAGGACCTAATTTTCCAGGTATAAATAGCTGTACTATTTCTAGCTTTATAACACCTTCCAGGTATAAATAGCGGCTTTCTGGCTATAACACAGCTTCACACTTATTCTGAGACAGTTGTACAGCCAAACACAGCAGTCAAGGTAGCCAGAAAACAGCATGACCCACCTAGGAGAAACCTAAAGAAATCTTGTCATTTGTATTGTAGACCTATGTCTATAACACAAAAACAGACTACCTCTGCCCGGCTACGATAAACATGCTATCAAATGCACTGCCAACATCAAGTGAGCCGCTTCAGTTCGAAGTTAGTGTACTAAAACAAATCTCCCCGCTTACTAAATGTTGCTTTAGGTGTCAACTCTAATATCCTAGCACAAACCAGACACTCAGTAGCACCTCCACAGTCTTCCACTACCTGAAAAGCATACACCTAACGGAACGATCAAGTCGTTGCTATCCAACGCTGAAGAATTCGTGCTTTTCCAGGCTCCAGGAGGGAGCCCTGGTTTCACCCGCACTCATTTTTAAGGCGCCTCCCGACAGTGGGAACCCCTTACCGCAGCTCTGCGTCGGGCGCACTGGGCTGCCCGCTCGGCGGTGCCGCTGCGGCCGCGGTAGGTCGGTCACATGGGCGGACGAGCGCCTGCGCTTCCGCCTGTCAGGCGGCGGCGTGACGGGCCCGGGGCGCCCGTCCGCCCCCGCCGCCCGCTGAAGTCAGTCCCTATTTATATCTCCCGCAGGCCGCCGGCTCCGGCGGGAGGAGGCGCCGGCGAAATCCGACTGCCCTACCCTTCCAGGCGGGAGCGGGGAGAGCGGGTGCCGACCTGCAGCCCAGAAAATGCGGCATCACCACCCCGCCATCGGGGCTCCAGGGTAACCATCGCTCCAAAAGTGCGCCCCGCAATCCCGGGCGGGTGGGGTTACACCCAACCACTCCTCTTCGAGAGGAAGGAAAAAGATAAAAAAGATCTCCTTCCACCAGCAGCCCCGCAGTTACCAGCCCAACTCGGGGAAAGAGGCGCATAAATCCCGTTAGCAACCCCGGCCCCGCACCTCAATCACCCTTCGGCGCCGAGGCCATGGCTGTGCCGCCTCTATCCCGCCGGGCGATCCCACACTGGCAGCGTAACGACAAAAACGAGGGCCCCAACGAGCGCGGAAACCAGCCCCAAAACCCGGGCACTGCGTTAGCAACGGGCTCACTGACCTAAATACCGAATTGCCTCAACATTCTCCTCCCGCAAAGGGATCACAATTAAACACGAGAAGCGCAGGAACAAAACAAAAGGAGGATGTACAAGGGCTGCGGGGGTCACTCGCCGCTCACGGCCGCGCTCGGGCGAGGCAGAGCCCAGTGTCGGTACGGGGGACCCGACCCGGCACCGGGCGCTCCCCAGGCGGGTGCAGTCCGGCGGCTGACTCAGACAAAGAGGGGGCCCCTGCCAAGCACCCGCAGTCCCGCGCGTCTTAGCTGCGTCCCCCACCCCCTCCGCCTCCTCCGACACCCGGACACAAAAGACCCGCGAGACTGCCGGGCTGAGGAGCGGTGGCAGCGGGCGGGGATGTCCGGCCGGGCCGCTCCTCGCAACAGCCTGAGTCACGGTCGGTCCCGCCGCCGGCAGGCAACACGCCGCCGCTATCCACAGGAACCTCATTGTTTCGCCGCCTGCACTGCCCCGCACCGGCTCCGCCGGGGGCCGAACGCAACGAGGCCGCCCAAGAGGAGGCCCGGGCACGCCCCGCCGCCGTGAAGGCCTCGCGGAGCCGAGCCCAGCCTGCCACCTCTCACCCACCTGTTCCCGGCGGGGGCCACAAACCCCGCGGCGGGTGCCAGAGAAGGCGCCGCGGATAGCTCCGGGCGGCTGCGGGGAGCGCGGGGGTTGCGGGGGGCGCCGGGCTGGCGGCCGCGCCGCCGCCGCTTCGCTCCTTTGTTCCCGCAGCGGCAGCGGCGGCCGTGTCGGCAGCGGCGCGAGGCGGGACCCGCCGTGCGTGGAAGGCGGGCGGCGGGAAAGCGCTGGAGGCGGGTGAGTGGGGAGGGGGAAGAAGAAGACGGCGACGAGGAGGAGGAGTAGAAGGAGGAGGAGTAGGAAGAGGAGGAGGAGGAGGAGGGAGGAGCCCAGCCCGCCCGGCGGACGCGGCTCCTCCCCCTGCCCGCCCGCCGGTGCATGCGTGCTGCCACCCTGCGCTCCGCCCGTTGCCGCTCTGGGGCGGGGCGGTCCCGGCGCCGCACCGGCCGTTCTCCCCCAAAGCCACGTCACGGAGCGCGGGAGCTCCGGTTGGGGAAGGAGCCGCGGGCGGGGTGTCGCTGGCGGGCTCCGCGCTGCTCCGGCGAAGGGCTTGCTCACCGCTAGGTGTCCGGGGGACGGAGTGCCTCAGCGCTGGCACGCTGCGGCACACTGAGTCTCAGAGAACCTAGGTTTCCTTGAAAACACAATTTTCTTGGGTATTTTTTCTTTTTATTTGACCTAAGTTTGCCTACAAGATCTAGGCGTCTTGTGAGATGGAAAGTAAAAATACAGGACAATTTCCCCGAAACGGAAGAGAACTTCCAATTTAGATTGGCGGTTATAAATTTCTTTGCCAGTTGTGTGATGACATAGTCCTTTCAATGCTCTGGAGAGCAGACCTTCACAAAAAAGAAAGAATTAAAAAGCAACTAAACATTTTACTTAATCCAGTGATAAAGAGCTAATTCTACTTGCCATTTTGGACAGAATCTTATCCTCTAAGTGGTCAGTACCTTGAAGAATACCGTGATATTTACAAAACTGCCTGGGAGACCTTTTTTAACTTGTGATGTTTGGAATATCAGGGACCCATAAAAGGAGGACGCTCCCAGGGTAACCTTAGGATTTTACCACAAAGAACAAAAGAATATGTGCATCCTTAGAAACCACAGCTTCTGAAGACAGTGGTGATTTTGGACCTCCTGTTGTTTGCTTAGCAGCATCACAAGCAAGTTGCCTTCTGAGGAAATGAGTGACTGGTTAGAGAAAAAGACACACTTCTAAAGAAGTCTTCTCAGGTGAACATACCAACTGTAGAGCAGAAACATACTGCTTCCATTGTCTTACAGCTATTGTTTCTGGTTGTATGTTGTGAATTCTTCTAGCATGTGATACCTGTAACTTGGCAGATGAGGGAAGCAGGAAATAAGTGGTTTGTGAATCTGAGCAGGGTTCCAGGCACTCCTTTGAAAGACTGTAAGCTTACCTCCTGATGAAGGGCATCTGCCCTCTGAAGAGACTTGAAATGTAGCAGTCCTGAAACATTTTGGTGGAGACACGTTGTTTTTAGACATATGGTGAGCATTCCAGCAGAGGAATGAGTGACCATCTTTCCCACAGATTCTCTAAAATGTGTTGGACTCCCTTATGGCACATAATTTTAAGCTTTTGCCTAAAAAGGGTAGTAGAAGACTGCCAGTACTTTCTCCCTGGTACTTTCTTATATTATGCTGACATTTCAGTATCTCACCTTCATTGTAGGGACTAAAAGAAATGTAGAGGATCACTGGACTACAGCGTCATCATGCTCTTTTTCTGTGTACTATGGAAAGTATTGTGAACTCCTGTTCCTAGGTACAAGATAATAGTTAATTATTATTATTATTATACATATTATTATAATACTAGAATTATTATTACTATGGTGTAATTTAAGGCATGCTGAGTTGTGAATCTCTGTCACGTGGTGAGCAAGTGTCTCAGTGAAGATGGCTGTGTTGATCCTGACTAGTGCTTCTCAATTTCCTCTCCTTGTCGTGCCAATGACACATCAGTCTTGTCCAGACTCATTTTAATCTTCAGAGTTTACGGTGCTTCTAAAAGTCCTGTCAGTTCATGGACTATTTTGCATAGTGTTCTCTTTGTGCAAATCCTTACATCCTGCTCTCATATCTCTCATATTCAATCCTCAAGAGCTCTTTTTAATATTTGATACTTTAATACTTTTGTACCTTGTTTTCTGATGGTGCATTAGATAGTTTTGTACCAACAGATTACCCAGTGGCTGCCTCAGATACTAGGTTAATTTCTCTAATGACTGCATTACTTTAAAACCAAAAGAAATGCACAGAATGTAATCTGTCATTTGTTAGTCTGTACTTGTGACTGAAAAGCTATATCTTACTATAGGGATTACAGATTTCTCATTCCAACTCTTTTCTGCAACATTGCAAGGAAGAAGCCCACGTTTAGATGTTTCTGTCATCCGAAGCACTACAGTTGTTTAAGATACTTAGATGATCTAAATCAGTATTGGGGGTAAAGAAGCCAAAATCATTTTATGACAAATATGGAGCATTTTAAAGGATGGAATTTTAAAAGCATAACTGAAACTTGCATTTCAGGACAAAAGTGTTCCTCAGTAACAGGAATAAGACAGAGTACTGCTAGCTTCAGAAGACTAGAGCTAATATGAGGCATTACTCAGACTTACTGGTCTTTGAAAATTTGCTTCCTGTTTACATTTTCAACAGGCCTTAACTGCGGAGTAGGGATCATGCTAACTTTTCACTGAAAGATGCCTTTTGTGGCAAAACCAATTGATAGCCCCTGATTCTTATAGTTATTTATACTATTGTATTGCTTTATGGCATTACTTACATTGTGTATTATGTGTTATTTATAGATTTATTTGGATTTCTTAGCTACGTATGGATAAGTAACAGTCCATGCAGTTTGTGACTATAGGAAATAGTAATTACTTCCAAGAAGACTATTAAATATAGTTTGATTTCAAAGGAAAATAAACACATTACGAGAAATATGTTCAGATGCTTTAGATGGACATACATTTAAATAGAAGGGCAGATTTTCTGTTCTGATACACTCTTTCTCTTTTTTACATCTTTGCACTGAGGAGAGACTAATTCTGAGTATTGGAAAATTAAAAGCAGTTTGTTTGAACTTTGGTTCAGTTCTCAGGGGTGTCCACAAATATGTGCATGCCTGCAAAACTGGATAAAAAGGGATCAGTACACAAATAATGTCTTTCTGCAAATTTACAGGGTTTTATGTTAAAATGTTCTTCTGGGACAACAAGGACCAACTGGAAATTTGGTCTGTATTGTGTAAAGCATATCACCTTCAGACAGCACCAGTTTCTTGGTGAAGCATCCAAGCACCCCTTTTAACTAAAATGCTAACATGGTTCTGAGGTCTTGCTTATTTTCTGGATGATTTAAATGTTCGGTGGCCTGTGGAAGATGGAGTTACAGTATTTCAGTGTGCTGTAGTGTATGCGTGTCTTGAAAGGGCATCATAGCAGCTATTGAAATTTAATGTAACTTAAAGACACTTCTCTGTAACCACAGGTACTCATTAGTAGTTTCATTAACTGATAATATCAAATTTGTAATTATCACTAGATTTGCAAGCACACCAGAAATCTCAAATGTCTCCATTGTATCCCCTAGTATTTCTGCTGTAACTCGCACAGAGGTTAAAGCAATGCATCCCCAGAGAAGCCAGATGTCTGATTCATAGCCAGACTGAGTCAGTCTTTAAAGAAGATGCTTTGGCAAAGTTCCTGTAAACCCCACCCTGAACAGAAGGCTAATATGTCCTTCAAGGTATCCAGGTTAAAACACCTAGAGATCCATTTACCTAAAATTCTTAGAAGCTTTTGAACACCTTGATTTAAGTGACTTTTAGAAGGTATGTAGCAACTCAAGAAAGCCAAGATGTGTCTTAGTCTGATTTCCACTATGACGTTTTTCATGTAGTGGGCAGTTTAGATGCAAAAGAATTCTTCACATGTCAGCCCAGTATTCTTGCTATGGCAGTCTCCGATGATGTTTACTTAACTTGTGAATGTAAAGACGTTCACAAAGAACTTTCTCTCATAAACCATTTGCATCAGACTCTTTTCAGAACTGTCCATGTTCTTGTTTTGGCAAGCTTTTAAACTCTCTGTAACTTAGTGTATTTTAAAAGCCTTGTAAATGTAAACAAATGCAGGTAATTTTCATTAAGACAGTAGTTTGATATTCATGTTTCATTTCTAGAAGGAAGATATGTTTGGAAAAAACATGCAGCCACTGCTGAGAATGCAGTTTGAAACATAAAGAATATGCAAAATTAACAACCCAGAGAAAGTATTTACTTCATGTCACTCCAAAGTAACCACAAGCCTTACCTGCTTCTTAATTTCTCAGCACTCAGAGATTTCTTTGTCTGTGCGTTCCTGACCCATTTCCAGATATCTGATGGCACCAGTTTCTAGCTTCTGCTTTTCCCTTTGATGATCTTACTACAATTAAAAAAAAAAAAAAAGAAGAATTCATTTATAAAAGAATAAAGGTAGTGTTTACCCAGAATGTAGGATTATGATGGTACAGGAATGAATGCAGATGGCAGCTGGGAGAACTGTCTATACAGATGTACTTGCCAGACTGTCTTGCCATTTTGGATAGTGCTGCATGCTCCCGTGCATTTTAATCTGAATTAAAATGCAAAAAATATCCAGTGATTGCAACACTGATCTATAATATTGATACATGAAACATATAGCCTTTTTCCTGGTGATGATCTCATTACATTAGCTGCATCTTTTATATAGCCCCCACTACTTAGAAGAATATGCATTTGTGTCCTGGGATGAAGAGGGCCTGCTGTACTGGGATCAAAGTGGGAATTACACTGAACATTTCTAGAAATCAGGTCAATACCTAAGTATGGATTTATATACTAACTTTAGTTGAACATATTTGTCTAATAGACTGGGACAAGAGCACCTGTGATGACAGTGGGAAAATCAAAAGATCCTTGGTGCCCGTCCATTTCTTTAATTCCTAGGACACTGCATCAGTGCTCACAGTACTCTGTCTTCTTAAATATTAACCCAGCCTGCCTTGCTAGTTCACCGACTCAGTTAAATCTGTTTCTAGACATAGAAGCCTGAGAAACAAATTTACTGATATGAACGTCTCTCCATGGCTTCAGATTACTTTTTCTACTGTGCTGGCAGGTGGGATTGGCCAGTTTAGTTTGTTTTCTTCATGATCTGGAGGCTGAGAACTGCAGAGGTAGGGAGAATCTCCACTGAGAGCGGGCACTCAGTGTGAAAGTACTAAGAGAGATTTCCAGGCCTATCATGGGCAACACCAGGGATACCTCCCCAGCCACTTTAGCTTCATACACTGAGGCTCACCAGTGGTCTTGCAAACTCAGTCACCATAGGCCTGAAAATCCTATAACAGTCCTTTAAGAAAATCAGCATTCCAAAAATAAACTACAATAAAATAAAATAGTATTATAAAATGTCTTGATCTGGGAAAATATATAAATTACCAAAACTCTAAGGAAGCATTCATTCTTCGGACATTCATTATCTTTTCTTGCTTCTTTTTCCAGTATGTCTAAGCATGCTATATATCTTAAATATTTTTTCGTCCTGTTAAATTTTCAGTACCTGGGCTTAATTTACTTCTTTTAAACACTTTTTAATTTTAGCATTATCCTTTCTGATGGATTTCCATTTGTCCTGGTTTGGACGGGTGTCTACTAAGGAAGGCAGGAGTCCCCCTCCCACCCCGGAATGGAAAAATGTAACCCCCTTCCTCCTGAACTATTATAATTTTGAAATTGAGGGGCTTTCAGGCAAGGATATGAGAAATAGGAATAACAGGTCTTTACTGATATATATATATATATATGTACAACAAGGCAGAGCAAAACAACAATAACTAAGGCAGTAACAATGAACAAAATCAGACCCCAGTGACAGCCGCCGGGGCTGTCAGGCACTTTCCCCTTTGCCTCAGTGACAGCCGGCAGGGGCGCTCTGGAGCGAGCTCGGGGAGCACGTGGGAATGCTGGACTTTACCATGCCGGGAAGGGACGGAAGAAAACTTCAGCAGGATTCCCCGGGAGCAGCAGGCTGGATCGGCAAGGAGGAATGCAGAAGAAAATCCTAGGTGGCAGGCGAGATGCACAGAACTCCGAGGCCGCAGCCGGAGACTCCGGGACCCCTCGGCAGGCAAGGGGGGGTGCCCGCAGTGCTATGGCGCAGTGAAACTCCAAAAGCAACAGTGAAGGGATGGTGGAGGCAGGGCAGGGCAGAAGGACAAACAGCAGAAAACACGGCCTCGCAGTGAGATGAGTTCTCCCCACGGCGGCTGTAGTCTCCGCTCCCTCCAAACGCCAGGAGAGCAATGAGTCCCAAGCACTGCATCCCACTTCTTTTCCCAATTCTTAATCTCGAGATGTCTCCGCTCCCCCACCTGAGAAGACACCACCAAGACAAAAGGGGACAATCCGGCCCCTCCCTTGTGGCTAAGTACCCAGTAATGTGCCTTAACATGGGGAAAAATTCTTTGAGATGAAAAGAAAAGTGTAGCGGTGCCTTTTTGTTTGCATTTATATTTCATATTCAGTTCGCATTTTGTATCCCAGTTGGTTCGTTCCATGTACCCCCTTCCTATATCCCCCGATGATATGTCCCCTGGTTGTTTCTCCCTCGAGGCGTGTCCCTTGCCTTCCCCCCATCCCTGGGAGGCATGTCTGTCATCTCGGGACCCAGCCTAGCTTCTAGAAAGTCCTAGGCTGGGCGTCGAGTGGTTGGCTGTGTCCCCCAGAAATCCCCGCCTCTCCTGAGAATTGGTCCCTAGAAGTGTCCTTTACTCCTCAAGCCATCCCCTGAATCTGCCCCATTGGTCCTTCCTCATCTCCTGACCCCTTCTCCACCCCCCTTTATGAGAGCGGTCCGCGCGGGATCCGGCGCTCTGCAGGGACGGGCCTCCCAGGGTGAGGGGGCTCAGCCAGGGTCCCCAATAAACTTGGTTGGCAATCCCCTCTCAGAGTCCTCCCTTCCTTCTCGCCGTTGTCGCATGCCTGCTGGTGTGCTTAGCACAGGAGTGGATCCGAAGGAGCGAGGAAAAGAAGCCCACGGGATCGGCGGGGTCTGTCCTCAGACTAAGCCGTACCCGTCCTGGTGCCGACGGGGACAGGGAGCCGGGTCACCGGAGGGACAGCTCCAGTTGTGAACGCACCCCGCGACAGAAAAGAACATACACACAAAAAGAAAACCTCCTAAAACCCCAACACCATTGTTCGTAAACTTTCTATTATCCTCTGGTTTCATCATCACATTTTTTTCCTTATATCTCACAGTTTATTGCTAAGGCAGATTTTAAAGCTAGGTAGCTGTGGGGGAGTTTACTGAACATGTTCATATTGGACTGAATTCTTGGAGCTTTGGCTTCACAGTTCACTGGAAATTGAAGTCCTTTCTTGCCCATCCAATTCTGTGTCCTCATGGTCACAGCCATGATATGAACATTTACAGTGCTTTTTCAAAATATGTTTTCTCTATCATCAGAATCCAGTCAGAAAGACGCTGTGCAAGGTCCTTTTGTAAATGTTGAGGAAAGCCTTCTTTACAGTGTGTTCCAACTATACACACATAAGAGAAAGTAGTTATTTCTTTTTTTCCTGGAAATAGATGCAGTGGCCAGATACCTTTCTTAAGTGGTCAGTTTTTAAGAAGTAATTGAATATCACCTCATTAGCCTGGTCTCCTCCCTTCTTTCCTAGGAGTCAAATTACTTGTTGAAGGAGGTGTGTGTCTTGGTTTAAGACAAGTTAAGGGGTGCACAGTCTAAAATGAGTTACCTTCCTTGTAGTTTAACCAATCCCTTTCCACCAATAAGGAGAAGTAAATATGAGTAGATATAAGTAAAAAAAAAAGTTTACAAAAAAACCCAAAAGAGCAACAGGCAAAAAATATCAGTAACGGTCACTAGTTACAAAGGTGCTGAAATCTCACTGACCCTGGGGACAAAGTAACACTCCAGCTGGTACTTGATCAGGGACTGGTACTTGGTCAGGGGCTGGTTTACCTTTCGGCAGGAGAGGGCAAGCGGCCAACTGGGCAGCTTGGACTCTCTTGTCTTGCTGCGTCCTCCTGGACTCCATGGCTGTCAGTGCTGCTGTTTCCATGGGTGTGTTGGAGGGGCAAAAACAGTCTCCCCAAGCACTAAAAATAGCACCCTCCGGCCACTACTGCTGCAAAATTCACTCTGAATTAGTTTTTGATTGTGAAATGCAGCTTCTCGTGTTGCTACCGTTGCTGGTAGAGCCAAGGGGTAGGAAGCAAGAGAGGCAAGAGACAAGAGAGAGCTGAGAGTAAAGCCAAGAGACAGGAGAACCCAGCTTAGGCAACTTTGACTTCTAGAAGGGACCAGCACTTCCCTCCACTGCCCTGCGGTTCCATTTCTGGCCGCAGGGTCTTGAAGAGACAGTAACAATTTTGAGCACAGATAGATAAGGAATACAATAACACTTAGGGTTACCCAGGACAGTGGTTTATCTCACCCCTATATTTCCACTTCACTTGATTTATCACTTCAACATTTGAAAAGCACAAGAGAACATAATTACATTGAAGAGTGTAGTTTAATATTGAAAACATTTCTTTCCACTGTTCAAAGAAACCAGCTTTTGCGAGGCAGAAGCAATATACCTATGAGCAGTGTTTTGATAAAACTGATTACTACAGCTCATAAAATACAAAACAAAGATATGGCATATGGAAGAGTTTAATGAAGTCTGATTTTACTGGCAAAAAAGGGTAAATCTGATGTGTAACTACTAATCTGAATTTATATTTGTGTAATTTTTTTTTTTTTTTTTTTTAACTGGTAGCTTTAAATTTGGGAATTTTTCTCTCTTCCAGTCCACAGAAAGTCATACACACAGCTGGTGGATGTTTAGGTAGGCAGTCTGTTAGTAAGATTCTGCAGGTACAACTGCTAATGTTGAGGCCCCATTTCTTTTTTCTTGATCTCATTTCTCATTTACCTCTTAGCCAAATTAGGTATTCCAAAACTGGTGCAAGCTTATGCTACAGATGTGTCTTGATGATATTATCTCTGACTGACTCCGTGCTACAGACTCTTCTGGTGCACTCACCTTTTAATGCCAAAATTATGTTTTTGTCCCTGTGGCTTTGTTCATCTGTTGGAGGAACAGGAAAGCAGATTTATTTTACTGATACCAGAGATACTTTGGTGGAACGGGAGTGATTTGTCAGTATAATATAACAGACTTGCTATATTATGCTTTTTTCCCTTGACAAAGACAGAGATACCTGTTTGCAGACTTAACTGTAGCACTGGCGTCTTGTAATTTGTTTTGATGCATTTGGAGATATTAAACTTCTTCCCATGTCCTTTGAAAATTAAGAAAACATTTTAGATCAAAAATGCTTTTCTAATGTCAATGAAAAATGCAATCTTTGACAAAAAAGAGAGTTAAGAGTGGAAGTGATGCTGTGTGGGATGGGCTCACCAGGGAGAAGGGACATGATACAGGGAACCTGGGCACCTGTGTGCTACTGAGGCAGTGCAGTGCATGCGGGCAGACTGGGAATTTGTCAGTAAATCCACTAATTAAACACCTCTACTTGCCTAAATCCCAGCTAACAGGTCATATCTTCCACTTTCTGCTTCTTCCACAGGACTGCTTGTCAAGTACAAACTGGGACAATGCTGAGATCTGGGATTCAACTTGGCATTCCACATCACTTGAGGTATAAAGTGAGTAGCCCAGTTAGTTGACCTGCATGATCAGCGGTATTGGAGCCATATTGAAGAAAGTGGAATTTAAGCCAATTCTTGATAGGATCAAAGCCAGGGGTGGGGAAATGGGTGCGCTTAGGAAATTGACTGAGTCATTCAAGGAACCAAAAGAAACAACTGTGATGGTCATCAGTCTCAAAATGATGACCCCAAAGTTGTCAAAATCAGGTAGATGAGATTAAGGAATAGTTATAGAAGATTACATCTGACAGAGGAGTACAGTTAGCCCTAATATAATATATGTAGCTTGGGTCCTTTTGTAATTGATTGTGAAACTCTAACTGACTGTAATGGAGCAAAATGTAAACAATATGGACCATTAGGGACAATGCAATAAGGACAACAGAATGAGGCCAAAGACAGAAAACCACAGCAGTTACTAGGCCTAACCAGAACCCTTTAGAAGTCCCTGTGAATAATACCAAATACCAGTTGTTCTCTTTTGGGGAAGCCGATTTTATGGCAAACAGGTAATCAGGATGAATATTTCTTCCCAAGGAAAGTACCAAAAATGCATAGGTGGTAAAGCATAGAAAATGACATTAACAGTCTCAGGGCATCGGGACAACTGAACCATGAATAGATTATAATTTGCATTTTTCTGTTCTCTGTTTCTCTTTGCTATATTTTGGGGGAAAATACCAGTGTTTCATTAATTAAAAAACCAGTGTGTTTACCCCACAGACTTAAGGTTGTCTATCCCAGAACATTTTAAAAGTAGTCTAAGTGTCATTACTGATAAAATTCCAAAATAATATCAAATAATGAAACTGGTAATGAGAGGAAAATACACAAATCTATGGAAATTCTGCCTACAGATTTTCTTGTTGTATCTCTTGCTTGTAGTTTCAGCCTCTCACAGGAATTCACCTGGAAAACATTGATGGCTTTTTGGTCATGATATCTCACCATGTCCTGCAAACAGACAGTTTTGTGGCTGAGCATTGTATATTAATCCCTTCCCTCTGTATAGCAAAATTAGTGTTATGTGCTTTTTTGGTTTCTTCTACTATTAATTCAGATTCTGGGGCTCTGCCCTGTAGTAGAAAGACAGGAGAGAGAGGCCAGACCCTTTCCTGAGTGCAGGTGAGCCCTGATGCCAGCAAGGGCACAAGTGAGGGGGTGCCCGTAGGTGGTTAAGCTGTGAGTTAAGCAGTTCAGAGCAGCCTTTTGGTGACTACCTGCTGGAGATCTGATTTACACTGCCAGCAAGACAATATTATAGGAGCAGCAGGGAAGGTCCTGAGCTGCTCTTCCTCTGTGTTTGCTCAACAGCACAATGGGAAAATCCTCATTGTTTTTGCTTACCCACAGCCTAACCAACTTAGCTGGCTTTGTTTCTGTTTAGACATTAGTAGTCTTTCAAAGGTATTAAGCTGTACTGACTGAGCTACACTGAGTGGAAAATAATATTGTTATAGATTTCTAGCCTGGGCCTGGATTTTATAAGCTAGTGCATAGGGAGTAGCAATGAGGTAAGTTAGGAGAAGTTTCAAAGGTTGTATCAGTGATATTTCTGTGGAGATCCTGAGAATGGCACAAGTGGCTTGTGACCTCTCTATTTGGGAGTGTTATCAGAAATCTTTCATTGATGTTTTATCTGGGTTTTTTTTAAGATGTCTCTCCCATAAACTTTACTGAAAACAGGATCATGGAAAGGCAGTGCTGAGGTACAGCATGGCTCCGTTGTCTGCTTTCACATGCTTGCTGGGGCCTGCCTAGGTTTTTTGTCCATTCGCATGTGGTGACCAGAGCATTGCCTTCCCATTTTCTGCTTTTCTCATCCTCCCACAGTGATGCAATCCTCCACAGTAGAGGATCATGATGATTCTGTCCCTGTACCCCTCCTGTGATACAGAAATCACAACAACCCTGCCATTTAACCCCCACATTTCATTCATATTAGTATGAAGGCTCTTGGGCTTTAGAGCAGCCCTGCAGCCATTAGAAAAGATATTGGAAAAATACAAAAAAAGCCCCACCAAAAAAATATGTCATACCTTATGACTTTGAAACTCAGTTTGGCACATCCTCTGCTTAATTGATTTATTTTACCATTCTGTCTATAAAGAGAGAGCCAACATACACTCAAGCCCATCTCTGATTTTTGTTTTTCTCCAATTGCCTTGATGTTACCTTTAAATATCCAGGAATTAGTGAACACTTCTGGCTTGACTTCTGGCTGGGCAGATGAATGTGAATGCGCTGATTTGCACTTTCCAGCTTGCAGCTATTTCGTAGCAGTGCTAGTGTGTGCTCTAGGAAAAAAAGCAGACAAAGAATTGGCTTGTCTGCATGCTGCTGTCTTTTCTTGTATCCAGATTTGGGCAGGAGGGTCGTGGAAGGCTTTCCATGCTTTTGGCTCTCATCTCCCCTTTGTGCAAGGACTCTTCTCATTTCAACTCTGAGATTTGTCATACTTGTAAGAGCTTGTGCCAAGCCGATGGGTTAGTGACTTTGGGGAGGTTACAGTCATGAACTCTGGCTTTTATTAAAGAATTTGAATGGGTTGCTGGCTGCTCTCAAACCTGAAGAGAATAGGTATGCAGAGCCCATTTGTGTGCCTTTGCATGGTATTTTACCTGGTGCCAGTGTCTGGACATTCTGCTTGTTCCTATTCCTCTTGAAATTTCAAATCTAAATTCCAAATTATTTCTTAAGATATAGGCAGCAGATTTCATATTTTTGGATTAATTTCTTCTCCCCATGTTTTAACTGCTGGTTATACTTCGGAGGAAAAATGCAACTCATTCCTGTCAGGTCTAAAATACCTTCTGGGAAGATTTTTCGTGATCCCTTCTTTTTCTGCCCTTTAGCCACGGATGTCAAGCCCCATCGCCATCCCACTGTAGTACAACTAATTATTTCTTCTTTTAACTGTGGCATGTAAAAATGCCTCTCTCTTTGCATTTCTATGGTCAGGGTAGTGTGAAATCACATCGCATTAACAGGGTATCAAAGTGAATACATGGGGCACAAAGGAAGCCAACCTATTGTACAGTCGTGAAGGGCTGACAAAAGGTCCAAGTGGGGCTGTGGTCACACCCTATCAATTGAAGGAGTTACCTGACAGCTCACAGGGGCAGGTGGTTAAAATAATCCTGTGGACCATCTTTCTAGAAAACACAGCATTATAAAAATGTGGATTTAACTGAGTCCCCAAAGGGAAAAATGATAAGAAAAAAACAGCTGCAAAAGTTTACATTAATCTTTGATGTTCTGTCTTATTGCAACATGTGGAATATGTAAACATTTTCTTAAGAAAGGATATTCTTTGATGTTTGATCTTTGTGTATGTTTCAAGCCTAATCAAGAAGAAGGGAGATTTAATCTGTGAAACTGATGGCAGCTAACAAGCAAACTCTAAATGATGCCCATGTATCAGAAAAATAAATCCTTGTTTAAGTTTAGGGTTGACGTGCTTCATTGATCTCAGATCTAGGGGGAGGTTTAACAAGCTTGGGAAGAAAGGATATTCACTGATACTGGACACAAAGAATGCAGAATTTATGTGACATCTGGTAGAACTCCCAAGATAAGGGAGAAACTAACAAAGCCAACTCAGCAACTGTGCTGAAATTACCTCTGACTGGGTAAAAGGTAATTCCTGCAGGGGAATCTGTGACCACCGGCTTACAGACCACCAACCTGAGAAGCCCACCGACTCAAAAGAAGAAAAAGACTGAGCATGCAGACTGTGTAGCACATTAAGCGAGAGAATCATTAACCAGTAGAAGATTGGATGCTAATTAATAAAAACCATGTAATAAGAACTGACTTGTAGCAAAATTCCTTTGTTTGCTAAAATGTATAAACACTAAAAAAAAAAAAAAAGCATTACTTGTTGGGGTGCTTGATTTGTGGAATTCCACCAGGCATCCAGGCTCATGCAACCTTGAAATAAACAATCAGTGCCTCTCTAGAGTGTACAATTATTGGCTTGCTGCACACCAGATAACGAATCTGATTTTTGCAGACCACAGTCTATTTGTAAATAGTCTGTTATTACTGAGTCACTGTACATGACTGCATCTCCAACAATGACTTTTTCCTGCCTTTTTTTTTTAACGTTTATATTAATGATTTTCAATATATGGTACTGCTTACAATACTGAAATTAAAATTTTAGGTAAAGTCTTACAGCGTATGGTAACTTTAGGGATCACAAGACCATTAATCCACACATCGTTGCATGTCTGATATAAGATGAATTCTTACTCATCAGGGGAATGAGTAGAAACTGTCTGTTAGTGTTCACCACCCACTGAAGAATCTTAGCATCTGCTAATAGCAATTTTGATTTTTCTGGAAATTACCTGTGGACAATCTTCATCAGTGTCCCTTGGCTCAGGAGCTCTGGTGTTACACAGATTTTTTTCACCTGCTTTTTCTAAGGTTACCTGAACACTTCGTAGTTTTCACACTTTTTCAGTTCCAATTGGTGATGAAGCAAGAGCTGGAGATACGACCGTGAGTGTATGTTCAGATGTGTGTCAAAAAGAATCACCCATCTTTAGATTAGCAGATTCCTTTTGCTGAGCCTTGTGCATTCTCACCTTTGCAGAAAGGAGAAAAACATTTTGAGGAGCTTCTGGTATTGCTGAGTGGTAGTGGGTTCATTCACCAGCTCAGCAGGACTTCGCTAGATAAGGCAAGATGTCACAGGAGAACCTCTCGAACTGAAATGCTGTGGTTCCCAAGTATCAACAGCTAGCCGTTGTTAGGTTCTCAACTTAAGAACTGGAGTTAAGATGTAGGTTTTCTGGTAAGAAGGTTTTGTGGTTATTTTATGAAACTCAAAAGTGAGAGCTAATTAGTGTACCTTTCCGTGGTCACTGTAACTATAGCACTTTGCTCATCTTTAGGAACAGGGAGACTTCACTGAACTTTAAACTTTGCAGAGTCATGTAAGTTTTTGCCTTTTTTTTTCCCCCTACAAAAATCAATTAGAATATTTTCAAAAATCTGTATTTTTCAAGGTTGTCTTTGAAGCCCAGGCTTTATAAAAAATTATGCTTTCCATACAGCCAGAAACAAAGCTTTCCATAAAGACTTAAGTGGATACTTTGTAGTCCAGAAGCCCCTGAGAACCCAGTGTTTGAAAGTCGAAGTTGCGTGCGTGGCCTTAGTTCAGTCCCCTTGAAGTTAGGTATTATGCTACCAGCTTTAATTACATTGTTGTGTACATTTTTTTGCTACATAAAATTTTGTCTACTGTTATGCTAATGTTAATAAACCTTCCAATGTTTGATTTTGCTAATGGTCCCCTACTCTCCAAATCTGGCTCCTCTACATTGAAGGAATTCTCTTTAGGCCTCCACCTTGACTGATGGGCGGTTAAGCTCCCTCTGAGCTTATCAGAGACAGCGTTCCTTGGAAATTCTGCTGCCTAACTGCTGTTGTCCAACACCTTGGAATGTTATTTACGTGTACCATTTGCCTGGATGAAACAATATTATATTTACTGAACTTTTCCAACCCATGTTATGGCCAGGAGGAAAACTGACAGACAATTAATTCCAAACCTAAGCAGAAGTCTCGGATCTCTTTGAGCTCTTCTGGGCCACAGTGGCTGCCCCAGCACCTCCCTCCTATTGCAGCACCTCTTGGAACTCAGCAGTTTTGCAGTTTGCAACACTCTGGTCGCCTAAACCTGGTATTAGGGTCGGGGCTGATAGTCTCTTCCTTGAAGCTCAAGCCTCACCTGTTGAGAGGTACAAAGGCATCCAACACAAGTATTTCACTGAACTTGAGGGGGATTTTTAACAGGTATATACCTCTATGAATAGTTCTTTGTGCTTTTATGCATGCGTGAATTGATTTAAATCTGATTTTCCTTTGTATGTTTCATTCGTGTAGTAAGTAATACACAGAACCTTACCACTAAAAGTTGTGTTTGTTAAGTTGTGCTTTTGGAAATTTATATTAAAGCTTTAAAAAAGAAAACAAACCAAACCTTTGATGGTGATTCTTTAAGCAACATAAATCACTCACTCACGACAGATGTGGAGGAAGCTGGAAAAGTGGGGAGGTAATTTCTTGGGATTTTTAAAAAGGAAGCCACCCCTTAAACTGAATAATTGTCTTCTTGAGATCTCCTGACCACATTTCATATGGGTCTTTAACAGAGATAAGGAATCTTAACACTTTTCTTCTTATTTGAACTGAAGGAGTGACTGGTAGTGATAGAAGCCCAATTGACTTAAGTTTCCTAAAATGCTAAACAGCAAAACCATAGATGCATAATGCAGCTTGGGCTACTGGCCTCTCCTCCTGGATGACGCACAGCACTCTCCTTTTCCTCTCCTTTTCCAGTCTGAGAGGCTGAGCATTAAAAGTGAATGCTCCAAGAAGAATCAAAACTCTTGGCCTATAGTACTGTATTATTTTTAGTTTGTTCTGCCAACGAACATAGGCTTTGTTCTTGCAGCAGCTATCCATCTGCTTTTAAGATGGATGAGAATTGCAATCAGCCTTTTCCTAGTTCCCTCTTAGTGCTGTTTGAGGGATGCTGTTTTGGACCTCCCTTATGAGGAGCTAAGCACTCACACTTTTCAGGAGCTGCTCAACTTCTCAGAGGACACAGACCATGTAGCAAATGACAAAATATTTTTCTAATGAAAAGAATATGCTGGAGGAGAAAATAAATTCATACTTAAACAAGGCCTTTGAGATTGTTCTTAAAGAAACACAGACATTTGAAAAGAGGAACAATAAGAACATACTTTTAAAATCAAAATCTCATGGAAAAAGATCTTTGTGGTTGAGGGGATGGAATACAGACTCCAGTTTCACCAGCTGTAATTAAAACCATAAATTTCTGTTGTGATCTGCTTAAAAAAAATATCCAGGGATCCTTATGGAAGTCATTACTCAACCTCCTGGTGTGCCAGTGAAAGAGGGAAGTCGAGTGTCACAAGTTACTCCACAATGGCAAACTCCTTTACCTACCATGAGTTCCACTAATTTCACTAATTAGTAAGGTAATGTTTTTGTCCCAAATGTGAGCTCGTTACCTGGTGCACAGCACCAGTTCACACACCGAGGTGAGGTATTTCTATCTTTTATTTTGAATTTATACAAAGTAGGGAGCGTGGTGGTAACCCACAAAATGTTGCCTCATGGATCATCAAAACTTTACACTATTTNGAACTGTCTAGCTATAGCTAATGATTAAGAGCTAAAAGTTTGAATCAAATTTTGAGGTGGTTAAATCTTGCCGGGCTTGATATCAAGGTCTTAAAGAGTCATAACTGGCAGCTTTGGGGAACATCAGTGCTTGGCTTGGTCTCTGCTTTTTAGTTGTATCAACATAGACTTGCACTGGCTGAATGATGGCAACAGCACTGGAGTGGGTTGATGAGTGAACGGAGGAGCTTTGCCTGGCCCAAGTGCCTGCAATGTGCTGCTGTAGTGATCTCCTCTGTGCATCACTCCAACACTGTGCAGAATGGCTGTGCGGGCTTTGCCACGCATTCAGAGAGGTGAGGAGTGCTGGCTCTGCCCCCCAAAACTCTGCTTCAGCACAGCGGGGTCCTGGGTCTGCATCAGCCCATCTGCCATCCCCATCCAATGTGTACGTGCCCATCCTGCTGCAGTGACTTGCAGCATGAAGGCCTCAAATGTACAGACAGACAGTGTCAAACCATGAGTGCCTGCAGAGGTTTCCCAACATTTATAAAAGGATGCATATAATCAATAAGAATCTAGCCCTTTGAACTTTGCAACTGTGTAGGTGAGAAGTGTGCTATGAAAAGAGTGTCCTTTTTGACCATTATAACTTTAATAATTTCTCCTTTAGCCTTCTCTTTTTTGAAAATACTCAGGCAGCCACTGTATCAGAAAAGAGAAAGACCAAGAGCAAAAGATGTCCAGTGAAAGGGGTTTTATTTTCTTGTCTTTCTGTCTATGAAGGGGTTCATTGTTCCACCTCCACACTTCATTGCTGCTTGTGAAAAAAGGAGCAAATTACTGAGTGCCAGCAGAGGAAAAGAATGGTATTGAACCAGGATAAACAGGGGTTTTCAGCATGACAAGAACAAGCCAGATAAGAAATCAGTTGATTTGTGTCAGATAGCTGATGTTATATTTTAATATCCCAGTAGTGGGCATGCTGTCTCTGATGCCTTTTGGAACTGTTTGTACTTTGATTTAATCTAGAATTAAAGCTTTAAAACAGATTCAGTAAGCCCCTGGGGGGAAGAGCTACTTGTCAGCAGTGATTACATTTGATTAGTGCAAGAGGGAAATTTGCCATTTTGCCCCTTAATCTCAGCTCACCGAGCTCTATCAAGTCTCTTTAGAGTTCCATATTCCCTTTTGATTCTCTGAGTTCTGAGCTACACTATACTACCATGTTCCTGATGTGAAGTTTTGTAGCAGTCACTGTTGACACAGAAAAAGGTATAAACCCAGCCAATATAAAATAATATCTCCCGTCTGCCCTATGTAGAGAATAAATTTATTTTCCCTTCTCTGCGTACATAAAATAGCAGTAAAGAAATGTGGTTGAACAAATGAAAGTGGGTTGGTATTCTTTTTCTAATAATTTTGACAGCACTTTGCAAATCGGAATTTTGACCAGTAGAACTCTGTTGATCTGATTATAGTGCTATAGTTATGTTGGAATAAATTCCATGTAAGCAGTCTTACTCCTGAAGAAGAGTGTCATGCAAGGATTCAATACTGTTATAACTCTACTGAGGTATTTTTACCAACATTATTTGACCTGTGAATTTCTCCATTTAGTTAAAACATTTAGCACAAATGCCTAGGGCAGAGACCCACGCTTAATATACACTAAGGTCTGAAGTTGTCTGGAATGAGGTGCTGGAGAATGGCTCAAGTACTCCTCCTTTTGTTCCACATATCTATCAGTTTCTCTGCTGAGGTTTCACAATTAAGTGTATCATCTTCAACTGGAAAGGCTCTTCATCAGTGAAACAATATCAGTGCTTCATGATATGCGTCCAATGCAGTCCATTTTTTTTTTTCCTCACAATATATGGCATTCACTGAGCAAAATCAAACTGGTAGACATCTCTAGCTAATACTGGTTTGGAGGAGAGGAATTGGAATTTTCAGGCGTAGCTGTAGACCAGAGATGTTAACAATCACGTGGGAGATGTGTATTTGTTATAAACCGGTTAAAAGTCTCTGAGCAGTGCTGCTGTACTCGGGGTAGTTACTATGACAGTATGTGCAACTAGCATGATGACTGATTTATGTGCAAAGTTATGATTAATTCTAAGTGGGTTTGGGGGCACATTTGATCTCCTTTTTTATTTCACAAGAACCATTTTGTGATAGAATTTGGCCTTCATTACCTCTTCATAAATACTTTCAGTTGATTTCATGTTGTGTGACCACATGGGCAATGCAATAAGGAAAAAATTAACTTTGTGGATGAGNGCACCAGTTCACACACCGAGGTGAGGTATTTCTATCTTTTATTTTGAATTTATACAAAGTAGGGAGCGTGGTGGTAACCCACAAAATGTTGCCTCATGGATCATCAAAACTTTACACTATTTATGCATTTTAACAAACAGAGGCATCAGCATTCATTGGTTACAATTATATAACTTTTTCACTTTTTAATACTCATCTCCTTATTTATTAGTTGCATTTATCATTTCCTATGCTTGTTAGTCTGCAAGTGCAGTTCTTGCCTTCGAGTCCGGGGTCTGTTTTGAATAGGTGGACACTGAGTGGCTAGGATTGCCCACTGTTGGAATTACCTTTCCCCCAGTTACTGCTCAGTTCTGCTGACTTCACTCCTGGTGGCTCTTGTCCAAACAGCCCATTCAGCTTGGGATTGTCT
>VYZQ01066029.1:0-20684 GCA_013400655.1 Mystacornis crossleyi
TTTCCTTTCCTAGCTAAAGATTTAAACTCCAGTTTAAGCAGAAACTGTGTCATTACTGAAGCATCCCCTTAATGATGTAACCATACCTGTGGGTGGTGATGGAGCCACAGATACCTAATCAAAATGACCTTCCTAAAGGCTTGGGCTGTTCAAGTTGTAAGAATAATTGATAAAGATCAGAAACTGTAGCTTAATAACCTAATTGGTCCCATAGTTCCCCAAACTAGCTTTAGGGCTGGAACAATTAAAAAGATTTTTTAAAATTTGATTATCTAGTGGTTCCAGAAAATGCTTCTCTCTTTTCCATTCCAAACCACAAGCCTTGCAGACTTCTTTTTCCTGATGTGGTAAAGAGTCATAATAACAAAAAACCTAAACGTACTGCTTCTTACAGGCTTTATATGCCAGTCAGACAATACCATGGTGATGAGTACTTCCAGCACTGGAAAGGTGGGCCATGATGGCTTTGTGACTGGTTTTCAAGATTATTACTCATCTTCTTCCAGGTGACTTACACCTTCAGTATTTAAATGAAGACAGAGGTGTCTAGACTAGGAGTGTCCTGCCAGAGTATGCAATTGGCTCTACGTCACCAAACGCTCCCTGCATGGAAACTGTGCTGGCAAAGCTCAACTACTAGGAAAAACCTTTTCCAAGTGCAAGAGCAGACTAAAAAGGACAACATGGCAGTGTACTTGCACTTTTCCCTGTGCCATTTACCCTTATCCACTGCTCCACGTGTGTCCAGTGCGTACATGGCTGGGATCACAGTAGTATCAAGATCAGACCTAGGCTCTGCAATAACTACATAACTTATCTGGAAATTATATGCCACATGACTCAGACATGTGAGGTGTAACTATCAGGACTCACAGCTAAATCAGTCTTGGGGCAGGGTGATTCAGAAGAGTCCTGCACAAACAGCCAAGTTTTGGTCTGTAAAGCATTTTCATATTTTGATAGAGCACAAGACACAACCTTAAGTTATCCTGGTAAAATACTTACCAAGAGGAACAATGCTTGTACGTCCCATACATAAAGTACTTCATGTGAACATTTTTTCTGCACCAAAGACTTTTAAACAGGATAGCAACATTACTTACAAGTATACCATCCCAGCGCTGACAAATGAGCTCCTAATTTAAAAGCAGTTACTGTACCATAATTTCTTTTGCCATGTTACTTTTTCACTTATATAACAGATTTTAAGCATCCCAAATAACCTTTACAGACAAACCCTTGTTCTACTCTAGGAGAAGCCTGAAAACAATTTTACAGTTGAAATGGAACAGCCTTTGTACATATGTAAATACAGTGAGTCCAGAGGAGGGCCACCAAGATCAGAGGGATGGAACCTCTCTCCAGGAAGGACAGGGTGAGAGTTGGCTGAGATTTCAGCCTAGAGAAGGCTCCAGGGATACCTAATTGCAGCCTTTCAGTACCTGAAGAGAGACCACAAGAAAACGGAACAAGGACTTTTTACAAGAGTGTGTAATGACAGAACAGGAAGGAATGTCTTTAAACTGAAAGAGGGCAGGTTTGGATTGGATATTTGAAAGAAATTCTTCACTGTGAGCGTGGTGAGGAACTGGTACAGCCTGCCCTGAGAAGTTATGGATGCCTCATTCCTGGAGGTGTTCGAGGTCAGGCTGGATGGGGCTCTGAGCAACCTGGTGTAGTGGAAGGTGTCACTGCCCAGGGCAGGGGGGATTGGAACAAGATGATCTTTACTAAGGCCCTTTCCAACCTAAACCATTCTGTAATTCTTTGATACGGTAATCACAATAACCAACTATCAGTGTATCTCAACCTAAAGTTGCCTTAATATTAGGTAATCAGAATGAAATTTTATTGCTCTGTAACTTTTCTCCAAAACATTTTTACTATTTGTGGCGCCTTAACAGAGTCTTCAAAACCCTCTTCCTCATCTTCTACTTACATATCCCTACCCCAACCTTCACATCTTACTCCTGTAAGATGAAATGCCACTGCTGTCATAATTTCAAACACCATCTGGTTTGAAATCTGGGCAAGCAGAATTAAGCTAATTAAGCCTGTCTCTCTTCTATCCATTAATTGCTTTGCTACAGAATCCACTTTCCTCAACAACATTATGCTCCAAAACAGAAATTTTCACTTTAAAATATATTTGTTGCCTGTTCAGCCACAGAGAATTGATTTCAAATCGCTCTATGCTTTTGTCAGTACCAGCATGAAACAAAAGTTCTACAAGCTGTGAACTGCACCATTCATATATGTGGAGTATAAATCCTAGAGAGATTCCTAATCCTTTCTTCACCAACTGCTTTAGCAGAAACATCTAGCTTATGTACTTTATTCTCAACCCAGGTTTGTCTATTATGCCACAAATACATTAAAAAAAACAACTGACATTTAAGCTGGTCATCCCCCAAACAATGGGAGTGCCCAGGGAGTACCACACTGTCCGAGAATTGCTATAAGAGCTCAGCATGGATGCTCAAGAAGAGCATTAATGAGGATTACCACATTAATCCTGAAGCAACAGGAAAAACTAGTAATAGGCATTGTACCTGCTACAGGAAGCGACTTGCTCAGAACAATCTCTAGTAGCAGAGCTAGGAATAAGTAGCCTAATCATTATATCTACCCATTACAAGAGGATACACACCTCTGAAATAACCTTGTATTTTCTTTGCAGATGTCAGACTTGTCATCATACATACTATTACCTCTTCGACTTAAAGACTGAAATTTTGAAATTTCAACCTGTCAAGCCTTACCCATTGAGCATCAGATTTAGAGAACTGAGTTCTGCACACCAGTTCCTCCACATCCACAAAGGGGCACCACATGCCATGTGGTCCCTCTCTGGCACAAGAGTTAGGGATGATACACAGCTGCTCAGAGATGAGCTAGCACCAGGCAGGGCTTTATTTCCTAGGTGCTACCCACTGCTGGCAAAATCACCTGCTGTCACTTCCCACCACAACTGTCAACTGCACCAGTGACTCAGTGCACAAGATCCTTCTTCCCCACGACTATATGGCATGTGATAGTCCTCTTTCTCACATGCAAGGTGGGAAAAAAAAAGTCTAAAAATACCCACAGGAATATGTTTTAGTTTTTTATAGGAGGAGAGTAATTACTTGGGATCCAGAACAAATCACTCGAGGTTGTGGTTTGTGCACTGCCCAGAATGATGAGGACCTTTTCTAAAAACAGCCTGCAAAACATCTAAATTCAGGCCGTGCAGTCCTGGTTTAGTTTCTCCCGCGCCAGTCCCCACCACTCCCACAGCAGGCTTTGCTCCCTGGGTGATAATATTGCCTGTCCTGGATTACAAGCCAGCTGTGCCAAAGGGGACATACAGGAGGTTTTGACCTGCATAAGTCAGATGCACAACTGCTCTTACTTGGTTCACGACACATCAGACGGACCCAAAGCAGCCAATAAACCCAGATTTCCTTACACTTCTTGAAGACTGGAAAAAATGTACAGTTGCCCTACAACACACTTTCATCGAGTGGGTGGTACAAGTGTGATTCAAAACTGAAAGGACACTGGTCTGAAAGTCAGTTTTAGCAACAGTGTCAGTGGTATTTTCTCACCATCTAGAAGAGGTGGGGTGGCTATAGAACAGCTCTTAGAGCTTTTATATCCTACATTTTAACAGGTTAAATCTGGCACTCTTAGTAGTGTAAAGCAAGGCTTTAATTTTCTGATATTGCATTTTACCAAGCTGTCTGTTGGTGAAGGCTTATGTGGTCGGGATGATAACCATTCTACTTCCACAGAACACACAAGTTCTGTGAGGGACCACCCATAACAAAGACCCATCCATGACATTCACTCACTTGGCAGACTGTTCTGATGAGCACATTTCCCTGCCTTCCACAAATTATGCAAAATATCAACTTCTGCACAGCCCTGAATATCCAGCTTTCAAGGAATTTGCCAAGTTTCTCACATTGCTGAATACAAAGCTTTCTGGGGTGCATTTCATGCTCATTTGGACCAGACATCTATTACTAACTTCTGCCAATTAGACAGTTTGCAAGGTTAAAAGAACAAAAACCAAACAGAACCAACCTCTTCCCTCAAAACAACTGGTGCATAGCTTGACTCTGTATTCCCACACACACACGCTTTTCTTAACAACCACTCTAATGTGAGAATAATGTTTATTCATATCTGTTCCAAGATGCTATATTGTTAAAGCATATTTGCAATTGCAAGCTTGTAAATAAATTAAAGGCTTTCTTATTCCTAACACTCAGTCTTGCTGTGGGGAAGCTGCCAGTAATGACAGTAATTTATTTTAGCAAACAGCACGTTCTCACTAGGCTAGAAAACAAAACCTACTTGCTCTTAAAAACAACTGCCTTTGAACTACCTCTCCCAACCTCAGGGAGTTNCTCAGGGAGTTCAGATTGAATCTTCTTTTTCCCACAGCACCAGTTTCAGGTGCAGAATCCACAGCTGCCATCCCTGGTCCTGCAAGGCACCCCCTTTCCAGTCCCTCTTCTGTTTCAGGGTGACACTTGCTGAGCCTACACTGGAAACAAAGACACTCAACTACACATGTATGTAGCTCAACTTCACTATCTCACAGAAGTACAGACTTAAGAAAGCAGAAATACAAAGATTTAGGAAGAAATTCTTTACTGTGAGGGTGGTGAGGCACCAAAACAGGTTGCCCTGAGAAGCTGTGGATGTCCCATCCCTAGGAGTGTTCAAGGCCAGGTTGGATGGGGTTTTGAGCACCCTGGCCTAGTGGAAGATGTCCCTGTCCATGGCAGGGGTTTGAAACTAGATGATCTTTAAGGTCTCTTCCAAACAAAACCATTTTATGATTCTATGAAATTCAGTTCAAGTCACTAAATAAGAGCTTGGTTTGAGGGAACAGCAGAATTCTTCTGTTTCCTCATGATCTTGTATAAGAAGAAACTTGTTTGCCAGATCTAAAGCACAATAACACATTAATAAGTTTTGGGGTTGGGGTTTGGGGGTTTTTTTGTCACTGTGGAATTTGAGTCTGACTTATTCTGATCATCCATTGCTTTCTTTTATGCAGCAACCTTCCCTGTTCATGTTATCTGAGGGTACTTGTCTGAAAGGTCTTTCTAGACTAGCTGCATTGTCTCTTTTATAATTTTCATTTAATTTTACCTCTGAAATCCTCTTTTCCAGCTAAGTCGCATCACTCAAAAGTACAATTTTTGTGTAAATGCTCCTTTTTATGGTTGAGGAACAGCAAAAATCACAATCTGCTTGCTGCACCCCTCCTGTGCTGTTCTGTAGGCAGGTGACTCTGCACCCCAGGAATCCAGCAGGCTCAGGTGAGAAGCAGGGCTTGCTCAGCACTTGTCTTGGGCAACCAGAGCACAGACTGGAGCCAGCTGGGCAGGCTGATAAGCTCGACAGAGAAGGACAGAAACTGCACTGAAGAATAAACAGTCTGAGAAGGCGGGAGAGATGGGTAAGATACATCAGAAGAGAGGCAGCAGGTCTGGAAAGAGCAAAATTTGATGAAGGAATGGATAGGAGGGTAAGTACAGGACAAGTGAATGCAAGCTGTGGGCAGGCAACGGCTTCAGGTGGGTTCAATACAGTGGAAAGCCTAAAACAGGAACAGTGTGGATTGCTAGGACGAACAGATGGAAAGATGAGAGAGTACCAACATGAAGAGGAAGACAAATAAGGAGGTGGCACAGGAGGGGAGTGCCTAAATTGAGAAGGGATGACTGAGGAAGGAAAGGCACAGAACTAGAAAAAGTGGAAGAAAAAATGGACTCAAGTGAAAGATGGAATGAGATAGGGGTGTAATACATTGGACAGGACAGACTTGAAGAAAGACAGAGTGAAAGGTAAATGGTATCTAAAAGAAAATGACACACTGCGAAGACAAATCTACTTATTTTTTTAAACAAGATAAAAGCACACATTTCACAATAGTTTTTAAAAAAGCTTTTAAGTCAGTTGGGCATTTTTCATGTCATGGAAGGTTCTCGCAGGAATGAGCTAGTGGAAAAGGAGCAGGCAAAATAGGAGTGCCAAGCTGTTCTTCTAGTACACCATCAGGTTTCTTACCTTCCATGCAAACTAAGTATTGACACTGCATCCTCCTAGGCTTTCTTAAAACAGCTTATTACAGGATCTAACGTAAAACAAGTATTTTGGAGAGGGGAAGATACAGGTTTGTCTTATTTCACTTTGACTCAGATTTTCTAAACCCATTGTGCTGACCACTCCTGAGAGGTGCATCTGCCTTCGCTGTACTGTATCTCACATCCTCATTAAATGGCCCTACTAATTTTGCCTAGACGGCTGCTAGAAACACTACAAACAATAGTCCTTCCCAACAGAAAAGGGTCACAGAGTTCAGTGACAGCACTGAGAATGCTGATTAAAACCAGGTATTTCTATACAAGAGCTATAAATTGTACTGCATACAGGTTTTTAAATTAGCAGATAGATTTTGTTTTAAATAAAAGCCCTCTTGATTAAATGAAAATTTGCACGGGAATATATTATTTTTTATTAAAATACTGGGGGCTTTCACTGAAAACAGCCACCAAACTTTCTTCCTTAAAATCCAAATATTTTAAGTGACTGAAAATCAAAACTCCTACCTGTTGAGAACAAATACATGATTTTTCCTTTTTTATAATTATAAGCTAACCCACAACCATTCAGGAAATTGAGAAATATATGTATGTGTGCACACGTGTTAGCTCAAAGCTGAACCATCTCCAGTGACAATTCCAGCCTTCATACTTAGAGGCACACACAGACAACTCCTCAACATGCATCTGGTAAGATGTGCAAGGGCATATGGAATGCTATAGCTATACACATTTTTGCAAGATACTTTTGGTATTTCAGCAATCCAGGCACACTCTTTTAGTACAGAATACTAGATATATAACTGACACCTACTGAGCTTATCACTAGGTTTCCTAGAGGAAGAAAAACAGTTTTCTTCAAGAAGATAAAAATATTCAAAAACTGCAGCTGACACTATCACACACTTTCACTAAACCACTTTGTCACACCAAGTCCAGCCCTACTATGGCCCTATTAGCAGAACCGGTCTTCCTCTGGGAATTTGTCTTACTGCAGATATCCAGCTAAGCTGCTATAACTTCTTCACAACATCTTTATTCCAAAAGAACTGTAAGCCATGCATAATACCTCCAACAAGCCCATTTTCCTTTGTCGTCTCCATTTTGACACTGGGTTGATTAGATGTCTTCATCTTTGAGGTATTAATGGATTCCAAGAGGGACACAAATTCTAGAAAGTTAGATTCATTGGGCATCTGTCCTTCTTTAGCTTCTAGATCTGATTTAGAGGTTGGTAAGGTCTTTTCTTTGTCAGATACCTCCACCAAATTCTTACTTAAAAGCACATCTGTCCCGCTGTCTACACTCAACACCCGCATGTGCCTCTTTTCATGAGCAGTTCTACAGGACTGCGGGTCTAGATTATGCAAGTCTTCCTTAGAACTTAAATCCACAGCCTGCACATTTTCCAAAGCATTTTCCTGATTTGGATCTGAACAAGTGTTGGTTTCTAGAGGTGTATTTGCTGGGTTGCTGTGCTCCTTTACTGCATCACCCGACTCATAGCCAGAGCATTGGTTGGATGACAGCGCTGCCCTCAACATTTCTGGAGTTCTGTCACTTTCACTAACTTCTGAGCAAGGCTTAGCTTTACTGTCATCAGACAGGTCAAACGTGATAACAGGGATTTGGAGCTGTTCATTAGTTTGCTGACTTGACCCGCCTGCTCTAACTACAACAGAGTCAAAGGCTGAGCTTGTTCTCTCACTTTCTGGGGCCTGTAAGTGGACAGAGCCCGGTAGGTCACTGAGGGTGGTGTTTGGGGTAGTACTCATTGTGATGACAATTTTAATGGGCTCACACAGCTGGTCTCCAGGAAGAGAATTGTCCACAACTGCAACAGCAGTCTCACTGTCTGAGCAATCAAGGTCCTCATGGCTATTACCAGCATCGCAAGAACTTCCTGTGTGCTCGTGCTCTTTGGCTGCAATGGCATTGCACTGTGGGCAGTTACTGGTAAAGCCTGTCTGTGGTGACCCATCCAGCAATTTCTCTCTTTTGCAGCTTTTAGGATTACTTAAGTGGTCTGAAATAACTGAATTTTCACTGTCCCATGGCTCTGAAGAAACTCCAGTCCTTAAAATATCACCTTGTGATGAAGAAATATTGGAGAAGTTTTTAGCTACATCTCTGTCCACAAGAATATCTTGGGATCCATGGTGTCCACAAGGCTGTCTGTTCACTCCTTTTTCATTTACTCCATCACCAGGAAATGTTTCCATAGCGGCTGGTTTTGTTGCTATTGCTGATGTAGTGGCACCTGAACCAGAGGTCATAGAAACAGGTAATATATCTGCTTTGATACAGGGTGAGGTAGATGAAACTGGTGGTGTAGCCTGGTCTTCTAGTACCGTGACACCTAAGGAAAAACATTTGGGCATTAGGTCCCACAAACATGAACACTAAGCATTATTAAAGTATGATCTTTAACCAACAAAATCTGATCCAGAGCAGAGCAAAGGAAGCACAGATGATGTAGCTGATTAAAACAGCTCCAAAGCACGGAGGTTTTTTTTGTTAGCTACATATGAAATACTACAGAAGCAAGATAGAACCCTTCCAAGTCAGGACAAGTGTAGCAGCATGTCTATTTAAATAATCAAAATAGTTGAAGAAACAGCTAGTTTCAAAATCTAAATGTTTTATAGAACTATCCCCTAGGGATAGTTGAAAAGGGAGAGATGAAAGAAAGAATAAGTCAGTGCTGCAGGTTTGCTAAATCACTTTCTGCAATTCCTGAATGGTCACATAGCATATGGTGATCAGCCTTAACAAAAAGGAAATAATATTTAAAATATTAAGACATCTCAAGCACTGGAAGCATAGGCAATGTAAGGTGTACTGGAATATACAATACAGAGCTAAAGGTTGACAATCACAGCAGAAATCCACAGTCAGATGTTTAAAGGCTCTAAGAAGTAATCCAAATGTTAGGTTCCCAGTTTAATGCTTTACAGAAGCACAGAGCTTCTCAAGAATGTGGGGCAAAGCTCTTTCATCTCCCTGTATCAAAATGGGGAGAGCTATTTGCACAGCCCTCAGAAGGCTGCACCCCAAGCAGCTTGGCTGACAGCTGAGAAAGCTTAGTCTGTTAGAATACCCTTGAAATTTAGTTCTGGCTCTTCAACTCAGATCCTAGTAGGAGGCACAACAGAACCTGCCAGGAGGTCCTCTCTGCCATTACTTTTGGTGCCAAGCAATGACTAAACAACAGTTTAGGGGGATTTATAAAGTCTTTAAAATACCTCTAAGATCTTCAATAGTTTCCCGTGTTGGCAGGTCCTAAAAAAATGAAAAGAAACACACCAGATTAACATGGTCATTTATTAAATTTTGTTGGGGAAAATACATCTATCAATGTAGCTATCAATAGCTATCTAATCAAAGGTTAATTACAGAGTTGGTATGCTGCTTAACATCACTGAAATTTGAACATGTACCTTGCACAAAATGCAAGGGGTGGGTGAGAGAGATGGTTATAGAACAGTCATGCTCCAAATTGCACCACTGCAATTGTGTGTGATGTTTGGGGAGAGAAAAGAAAAGCAAGCTGGTTCTTTAAAAAAAAAAAAATATTGCAGTGCCTAATCCAGATACTTTTTTTTAATCATTAAGAAATGGAATGTGTTCATTTGTTCCACTTTTCCAGCTATGTGTTTCCAAAGCGCTAGAATGAAAAATTTGGTCTCTAGCATTGGTAAGTACTTCTCAAAGGAAAACTAGAGGACAGAGACATTAAATTAATATGGAATAATTTAGATTCCAGGAAAGCTTTGAAGGTCGTTTAGTCCAAATCCCCTCTGCCATACACACACACTCAAAGCAGGTACAGTTTGAGCAGGTTGCTCAGGGCCATCTCCAACAGAGTTTTGAAAACCTCCAAAGAAGGAGATTTCACAACTTCTCTGGAAAACCTCTTCCAGTATTTGACCACTCACTTGGTAGGGGGGAAAAAAAAAAACCAACCCAAACCAACCACCAAACAAACAAAACAACCCCACACAAAAGACATTAAATGTAATTGATCCAACTGTAGCTTTCCATGGCTACAGCTGTTTCTTATCCTGTCACTGGACACCTCTGAGAAGAGAGTGCTCAGTCTGCTCTGTATCTTACTACTAGAAAGCTGAAGACAGCAGTAAGCTCTTCTTCTACTCTTACAAAAGACGTTAGCCTTACAAAGGCTAAAACATCCCACCTGCCTGTCCTCACACATCATGTTCCTCACCTTGGTGGTCTCTGCTGGATTCTCATCAGCAGGTCAGTGTGCATGGGAACTAACTGGGGAGCTCAAATCTAAACACACTACCCCAGCGGAATACTTCAGGAGTTTAAATTCAAGGGCCTAAGTGCATAATTAAGAATAAGACATTGAAAAAAATTACTGTGTCTCTTTTCTGACTGACAGGCACCAAAACCAAGAGGAAATAATAATTAATTTCTAAAATTTCATGGTGGTATCCTGGCAGCAAGAAGAGGAGACTTGGTTTGACAAGATCCAACCTACATGTTTGGAAGTGGGAGACTAGGATGAGATCCCAGGAAGACATAGGTTTGCAGAATGGACAAATACCAGAATACTGGAGAGTAGGACAGAAACAAGGTGAAAAATATTTTACCTCATTAAAAAAAAAAACAAACCAAAAGAACTATTAATGTCTGTGAATCACACAGATGCTACAAAAAGGTAAAAACACTCCAGGAAATGAAGAAATAGTTCTGATTCAGACCAGGATTTGAATAATTTGTAGTAAATAGGGATAAAGGGTGGGTGTGGAGGACTATGAAGACAGAATGAAGTATCAAATAGCCACTTATTCAGAAATCACTAACCATCCTCTGCACTGACTGAGGCAGGAGTCCTGTAGAAAAAAATAGCATGGCATCACATAATTAAAGATGTTATCACAGTATGCAAGGGGAGTAGCTTAAGATTACACAGACAGCGTTATTCTGTTTCTTAATTTTCTGAAAATTTCTTCAACTTATCATGAGTGTTTCCTATTTTTTTTCTTAAATAACATTTACATACATCACCTTCATCACTTCATACACCTTTGATTTATTAAGCACGGCCAATGGCGTTGAGTGCACATATGTGGACTTTTAACCTCCTGTAGATATCTCCTAGATTTAAATGGATTTTATGCTTCGTTTAAAGACTCAAGAGATGTTTTTGGTTCATTTTATAAGCATAAGTCTAGTTACACAAAACCAAATTATTAATGCTCCAGGAGCAGATCCCTTCAGAGGCAACAAAATAATGCTGATTGCATTAGCCTCTCCCTTCTCTCAAAGCAGCCACAAAAACTAGTTGCTCTTGGCAAGATTTACAAAGGCCACTTGCTATCTATAGAGCAGAGAGAGCCCTCCTAAGAAGTGCAGCATTATGTATGACAGTTTCAGCTCCGCAAAGCCAAACCTTTAGGACAAGGCTGACTGGCAGCAGCGGTACAGCCAAGCAGATGCACGGAATGACCCTTTCTCCTCGGAGCAGACCTATGTTACAAGCAACCAGTACCTGGCAACACAAAACTGTGTGTGGTGAGCTGTGGACTGCACGAGGTGAGGACACTGCTGGAGAAGTGCACATACTAACCGGTGCTCCAGGTGAGTCCTGCGAGCGCGGAGCCTGCACTCTGGAACTGTCAGGAATTGTTTGGGTAGAGTCATTTTGGCTGGTCTCACCGACATGATCCCCCGAGTTATTGCTGAAGGGGAAGCAAATGAAAGATAAAGAAATGCTTCTTACCATAGGGCATCACAGTGAGTTTTGGGAAGTAATTGAAGAATAAGAACAAAATGGGAAGAAGTAGCACAGCACAATGAAGTAAGAGCACTCCTCTCCCCTCCAATGATAAAAGCACAGGGCTGTAAAAACACTGTAATGCTTTTCTGCACTTCCTTCCTCACCAAGATAACTTGGTAAAACTAAAATAATAAAAACCCCTCAATCTAAAATGATTATAGTGTCTTCAGAAGTAGAGCTATGAAAAATACAATGACATCTCTTCAACCTCCCAATGCGTATATAATGCCATTTAGCCTGCCTGACACACACAGAGATTTACTGGCACAAAAGGCTATTTAGGGCTTTTCCTTAGACATATGACAATCAAATGCTATTCCTTTCACAATTTTTGCTTCGTAAGTCCCTGTGTACATAAGGCTTATCTAACTGCCTGTTTATTTGGAAACTTCCCATAAAACAACTACTTGAAATGCAAAACGGAGAGTACTAATATAATCATTAGACCACAAAATAAAATTTTTGCTCTGATCTAGGCAAACCAAATATACAGCCATTACTAACTTCATAAATTATAAGGCAATTTATTGATCAGTTCCTTTGTTGATACACTAAACTATCCAGTAACTCCTTTTACACATATTTTCTTCTAGTTTTTCCAAGGATATAGGCAGGTATTTTTGAACAAGAATACTATCAAGAACCTATAATATTCTTTTTTTCAGGTATAGCACAACAAAAATCCAGTTTAAAAAAAAACAAACAACAGACCAAACAACCAAAGAAAACCCCAGAAAAACAGCACAGAGAAATGTCAAAAAGCATGAGCTGGGCTTTTCTATTTGTTCATGGAGTTGTTTTTTTTCACCAAAAACTTATTTTTAAAACTCTAAAGCTGTATATAAGCTATAAAATTACTTATCTGGGGGGTCTCAATCTTCTTTGCATAATATTATTTTTGTAGTTAACTAGCTTCAGAAACTTGTTCAACCAACCTGCCAACTACCAATTCCTGCTTAAAAAATTCTGTCATCCATCTACTCAAAATAATATTAAGTTCTTTATTTTCTGACCAAGTACTAAATAATGGATTGTTGTGCATACACAAATCAACCTGGGAGGAACAGTCATGTGATTTAACATGCAACTTTTAATTTATTCTACCTTTACCTCTCAGCCAAAACAGTGAAAAGCATAACCCCATCTAAAACAAAAGATGTTGCATGGTTAGTGACAAAATTATGTTGATACTACTTAGCTGGCACAGAACTAGCAGTAGCAACTGCAAATGCACCAAAAAATACCCTAAGTAAGTTCTTTCATCCAGAGCTCTCTGCTGAAGCTTGACCGGTAGTTTTAACAAAGGTACTCAACTTAAGCTTGCTTTGGACATTTGTACGCTTCTGTCACTTTTAGATGTACCTTATTTCAGCATTTTTCACATCTGTCGTAACACTTGGGATCACTGAAAGCCACTTGCCAGCTTCATTTGTTTGTATGACTCAAGCTTGAAAAACCAGCAGGAAAGGTCCCCATTTATTCCCAAGCGTGTCTAGTGGAATGTTCTACCAATACACAAACCTGAAAAATGTCAGTACTAGCCTTCATCCCACTACTGTTTCTACTTTTAATATCATCACAGCCTAGAAGCAGCCTTATTGATTATATGCAGTAAAGACTAATAATACTCAGCTCCTCGGTAGAGAAGCTACAACTACCTCCCAAATGCCCCTGAGAAACAAAAGCAGTATTGGCTTTCCTCATCAACAGAGCCACAGAAGCATCATATGCAGCCACAATAAAACTTAAGGGCCAAAAACAACTCACGCATCTAGGTGTGATCTGAGAGGGAAGTTGCTACAAGCACACAAAGGCAACATGAAGTCAGGCTTCCAAAGCCATGATATTAAAGCATTTTCTTTGCCAACAGGTAGGTGCCACTTCCTTGCCTCTTTCCAGCAACTAAGCACAGTAGAAAGAGGAAAGACCAAGCTTTTAAGGCTTCCCCAGAAAACTTCTTCCAGGTTTTCTTCAGGATCTGTTAGCACCTCCAGTACATCCCTCCTTTACCACCTTCATGGTGCCCAGCTGATGCCCAACCTCTGAATTGGGTGCAGCTCGGCCTGCTCCACCATAAGAATGTTTCAGCTACCCAGTATAAAAGCACTAAGATTTTTAAAAGTGTCATTCTTCGTATAACTGTAAGGAGTTTTCTTGCACTCAAAAGACATTTCTGCTATGCAGGGCCAAGGTGCAAACTCACCCATTTTACATCACGTGCCAGCAATGCAATGAAAACCTTACCTACAATTTGAGGACTGAACGGCTTCTCCTTTTTGAACTTCGGTATCTTTACATGGCCTTCCATTTTTTCTTGAGAGCTTTTGTTGAATTACTTCGCCTTTATCAAACATAAGGTGCAAACGGTAGCTGATCACCTTTATTACGGTGAAGAACACTGTCACCGAGCTGCAGTACACAAAAACTGTCACTGCATTTGCTGGAAAAGCCTACAGAAAGAAATAATGAAGACACAATGATAACAGCTTGTTTTGAGAAGATGCTAAGATTTTTAAATACAATATATATATTGAGTTTGGCTCACAGAAGAGGTTTAAGGGTTTCTTCAAGTATCAAACCATTTCACAAGATCTATCCTTCCTTTTATTAACTGTGGATATTATTTATTATCAAAATCAGCAAAATTTCACCACAGACAAACATTATAAAGCTTTTAAAAATACTGCATTGCCATGTTAATGCAGCTGCAGCCTTTCCTAACTATGAATTCATAAAAATACAGACACAAAATGAAACATTAGTTATCTACAAACAGGAAACCTTTAGAAAAATTCTGTCATCTTACCATGTATGTCCACTTTGACTCAGTAGTAAAATGCTGTAGTTTGATGTCCATTTTCTAATGCCTCACAACATGTTCCCAAATACCTTAACCACTGAGGAATTTTAAATAATTAGTAAGGACTAGTCAAAACAAATGAACAAAAACGCAGTTGGAGAGGCATCCTGTCCTGGCTGAGGCTGGAGGAGTGAGTGATTGGCTGTGTGGTGCTGAGTTGCCAGCTGGGGTTAAACTATGACACAACCTCTTCAAATTCTTTTTCTAAAGTACATAATTCCTAATTTGCAGCTGTCTGTGATCTGTTTGCTGATCTGTGATGAGCATCACAGTTCTTAGTCTTTAAAATTAATTACTGTTCAACTACAGTCTCTAAAGTTCTTTCACAGACATGACATACTAACAACTTTTTTATATACAGATACTTCCTTACAGTAAAAAGCAAATCATAGCAATTATAACTTGCAGTTATAATTCAAGTACCAAAGACCTTGCCATTATAGTCATAGAACACACTTATGTATTGTCATTACACAGCTGCAGTCTCATAGTAAGTTTAATCTCTTTTCAAGTTTTAGGGTTATTTTTTAAACAGAGCTTTACTATGTTCCTGCACAACAAAAAAAAAAAAAAAAAAAAACCCAAACAACAAACAAAAAGAGAAAAGGTTTTCAATATTCAGGATTTGCTAAAAGCCTGCTGAAGTTAATTTTTAAGAATGGTCTTTACTTTGGGACTAAATCAGTAATTTTTCCAAATTCATAAATAAATCACACGGACCACACTGGTGAAGGGAACAAGGCATGCTTATTTCTTCTGTAGAACAAGTCACCACACTTATCTTGATGTTGAAATCAATATGTTGAATCATTTCTGTGTTGTGACAAGCAAGTGGGTTGCAATTCTGATGCTACTTTTAGCTCACTGGGACTTCATACCATCAAGATGTACATGTGAAAGTTTTCAAGCAAATCCTTTTTCATGACTATTCTGATTCAGATACAAAGAATCTGTTGCACAATAGTGGAGGAGCTATTTAGGATGCACGTACTACCAGTGATCCCTAATATGACAGACATGACTTTCTACAAGTTGAGGCTTAAGCCTGTTAAGAGCACCTCATGGTAGTGTGTAAATACCAACTCTCAGCATACCCTTCAGTTATGTAGTGAACTCGGGCCAAAGAGGATCCATTTGCAGCGTCATGTTCTCAGGGTATAAGGCTTGGTAGATGAAGTTGAAGAGCTTGAGGTTGAAGAATTTGTGGTTTATGACTAATGTTTTTACAAAACGAGTTAGAAATTGCTTGGTTTCACAAAGAGCGACAGCCAATTATCTGTAATGACTTGTTTAAGAGCAATTTGTTCACCTTCCAAGGAATCTCTTCAACTATACACTAAAAGGTAGAGATCAACCACTCATTATTAAATAACAAGTCAGAATGACCCCCTAGAAAAGAAGTGCTTTATAGGTGACCTTCATAAAGCTTAATAAATATTATATGAATAATGTCAAGAGGACACAACAAAAATAGATTTCCAGTAGCACAGCCTATGCGTGCAGAGAGCACGCTACAAGAGAGACTCAAAGGAAGCTCCTAAATTTCTGAGTGGAAAACAGGGCCAGTTTTAGCAAATGCTGAGTGCTGCATGTCCTCATCCCTGCCTTGTGACCAGACCTACCGGAGCTGTGCCCCGAGCCAGCCCGTGGTCTCCCTGCCCATCTGTCCGAGATACACGATGTTTCAGTGTGCCCACCACACTAAGACTGCCAATGCATAACACGGCCAGTGCATCTTTAATACTCTGAATCTTGGGGCAGGCTGACTAGCATAAGCCAGCAGGTTGCTCCCTGTCCACATGAGGAATTAGGAGACAGATGAAGCCGTTAATGGAAAGCCCTCCATTCTCTGAATCAGGCCTTTTGCATAAGGTACAAGTGTCACACGACTGCAGCTGGTGTTCCCAGGTATGGACAGATAAAAGATATCAAATCCATGCTAAGGAGGAATTAAGTTATAGACCACTGAGGAATTAAATGATAGAGTAACTTTTGATGCACTACAATTATAATTAGCCTGGTTTTCTATGAAAATGAGGTTTTATAATCACATCATGTGTCTGTGTATTCACCATCTCCCTCCATCCCCTCAGCTGAAAGGTGGCCAAAGAATTTAAAAAGTTATTCAGCAAACTTTAAGAGAATACACCCCACTGGGCAAGGTCACAGCAGCACACCTCCTCCATTAATGAGAGGAACCCACACAGCTCGCCGACCTTTTCATGCCACCCCAGTGACAGGAAAAGCTTCAGTTGACCTGACATCTTATTAGAAGCTAGAAAAAAACCCATCCACAAATACAAATTCATTAGAAAGCGAGCTACATGACTTCCCACAGGTTTCTATGGAAGCTGTAGCCCTAGTTTTCTTCATTCTTGCCCCATTAAAAACTCTACCATAATGTACTTTTTGTTCTCAGTAGCTTCTGTTGTTGTACCCTGCACCAGAATAGCGTGGGGTCATAGCCAGAAATGCAGGCTGGTGTGTCCCAAGTGCGGCCCAACTTACTACTGCAAATGCAACAGAGTCCATGTCACCATGCACAGAGCACCTTTGCTTGCACCTTGGCTTGGGGCTTCTTGCCCAGAGATTGCTTCCAGAAGAACAGCTACATTCTCCTTCACCTGTCTCCTGATATTATTTGATTAGCACGAAGGTGGATGTGACTGAGATATATACATAAAGGTACGTAACCTTTGAACTAAGTACCACACCTTGTAAATCGGGCTGAATGATGAAGGTGCTTAGAGCCAGATGTATCCCACCCACTGCCTGAGTCCCTGAGGCATCTAAAGCAAGGCAGTGCTGCACCTGGGCCTGTCTCTGTGTGCTACAGAACACAAATGAGGGAACTACCAAACAAATGTGCAGTCAGTCACTACCATCAGAGATATGCATGGGAAATATAACACTGGGGCCAAAGACCCATTTTATATGTTAATTAAGGTGAATCAGTACTAGGAGATGTCCATCACACAATATAAAACATGGGAAAGCAGGTAGCAAATAAAATTCCAGGGATGTACACTGAGTTCTAATTGTGGGCCTACCACACAACAAACATAGTACATAACAGGGTAGCCTATCTCTCTGCTGCGGAGATACACGTATCCCTAACTTTTACAGAGAGCTAGATAGAGGGAGGTAAAACGTGGCCAAGTGGGACTGGAAGCAGCTGACACACTGCTAGTCTTATCACAATTAACCTCTGAGTAATTTATGTGCCCACACCCTTATACTGCCATGTTGTACTTCTCCTATCATAGTGTGATTTGAAGATCTAGTACGTAAGAAGTAACAATCCTGTAAGTTCAAGGGTTCCCTGTCCCACAAGAGGCAGGAGAAATATTTGGTATGTTGTTTTGGGGACTCACCCAAACACGATGCGCATTCTCTTGTAGCTTGTAAAATAAGGTATATACAAGTAGCTCCCGAAGTTGCATCTCTGGGTCACTGCTGTTTTACCTGGTCTGAATTCAGCCCAGGGGCTGAACACTAAAGAGTTATCACTATTTTCATGTGCAAAACATGTAGGGATCCTGAACTGTTTGGTGGAATAAGGTAACTTTAATTCTTAATATATTATGAAAGTTGATACGGCACAGTTAGAAGAGATCTCATTATAATTCTGAAAGGTGATTTTAACAGCAACGATGCTCCAAATATCCAATGTATATTTTTAATGTTTAAATGATAAATGAGAAAGAAAAGAAAGTGATGGAAATACAGATCTGCATTTTCAAAGGCATGGAAGCTAATAAAGGAATCCTTAGTACCAAAGTAAGCTATGCTGAATAAGCTAGTGAAAGAAATTCTCGATCCACACAACAGAAACAACTTGATACTTTAAGCTTCTCAGTGCTACCGTCAGCACGCCTCTGCTGAGCCACTGTGAAAATACTAAAAACAGATGGATGAGTTTTGCCATTTGATTCAAATCAGACTGTTTCAGAGAGACTTCCTGACTTCAACGAAAGATTATCCCAAGCAAATGAAAAATTTTAAATAGTAGTACTCTGATCTGTTTTGATTTTGCCATTTCAAGAAACATCATTGACTGCTTAAGCTGAATCCAAAACTACTGGTGTCAAGTATGTAACATAAATATCACCCCAAGCATTACTGAACATTATAAACAAAATTTATTATAAACCAGAGAAAACCTTTAGTTAAAAAGCAGGTTCAAGTTTCTAAGTGCAAGAATAGAGGTCTCGTATAAAGTTTACAAAGCCTTAGAAACAAGCTACTTAAAACCAAGAAAATGTGTAAGGACATAATTACTCTCAGGCAGCCATCATAATAAATGCATTATTCTTATCAAGGACAAAGAATTCCCATAGCAATATCTTAGCTCAAGAACACAAGCCCTGCATTTAACCAGATGATTCATCAGAAAGCCAGTCTGTCTGGAGAAAAAGCAAGTCCATCTAGGTAGGCAAAGACGATGCCCAAGAGAGTTCAGTTGATAAGTTACATTTTCTCCTCTTCCCTTTAAAAAAATGCCTTTTTTAACCTTAGCTCTGACCTACAGTCCAGTGTTCTTTCGTGCAACCCCCTTACCTTCTTCCATGCCATCAGTTCAGAAGTTCCCCACAAGGAAACACATATCCTTCCAGATACATACTTACATCAACTGGGAAAATAAAGTTAGCCTTCAATTTTTTTCCTTTTTAATCACACATATGACTTGGACAAGAAACCCTACAATGCAAGACTCTTGCTGGTTTGCATAGGAAGTAGACCCTATCAATCAGAAGAAAGCATACTGTTGTCTTGGTTCATTAACTCCACGAGCCATGCTTACAGGAATTCACTGCAATCCATGCCACAAAATCCAGCACCAACTCATGCTTAAAAATACAAGATTTGCTTTCCACTGGGATTGCAGCGGTAAATAAATGCTCTTTGCTTTTGATAACCAGGCCCATATCTGACCATGTAGGATGAAGAAATCTATTTAGACATTTTATCCAATCAAAGAAAATTTCTACAGAACTTAGTTGAGAATTCAGTTGAGTCACTCCGGGAACCAAATGGATGAAAACTGTTTCTAACGGAAGCAATATTACCCTATAATCACTGAAGGACACACCAAAATAGATTCAATGATCCAGCATACTTTAAGCTTTTCTCACACAGTAGGAAAACACATAAAAACAGAGAAAAAGTTTCAAGCTTTTCAGGAAAATAAATTTTAAGGTCCGGCAAACAAACTCTAGTTATTATTTACTCGCAAAATTTAAATTTCAGCACAAAGGGAGCTGCATGTCACAAAAAGCCATGTGATTCACCAGTGTCATTCAGCAAGGCGTATTAATTACATGGTATCTGGATTTTTCCATTTATCTACCCGTCTCAGCGGGTAAGACTGGATCAAACTTCAAAAAAATACAGAACGCCTCTCTTCAAAAGAGATTTTTGAACAAACGTCCCCACGGTCATTCAGCACTCGCCGAGGCCAGCGCTGCACCCCTACCCAACTCCTTCGGCAGAGTTAAGGGTCCGGCCCCTGCCTAGCGCATTCGGCGGACTCACCCCGTTAACCTTTAGACACAAAATCCTCAGGTAAAGCCCAAAATGCCCAATATTTAAGGCCCCCAGAGGGCAGTCTACAGCCCGCTGAGCGCACACGCCCTCGCCGCTGCCTCCTGCGGGCGGGGGCCCGCGGCTCCCACCCCGCCACCGGCTCCCGCCCGCTCCCCAGCCGCTCTCACCAGGTGCAGGGCCATGGGCAGCGTCAGCAGGAACAGCCACAGATAGAGGTGGCAGCTGTTGGTGAAGGCCCCCTGCTCCGGGTCGTGGTACCAGCCCCCGGTCAGCGCCGCCCACACGCCCTGCCCCACCAGCCGCGCCGCCGGCGACACCATGGCCGCCCCCCGCCGCCGCCACCGCCGCCCCTCAGCCGCCC